>JASAND010003745.1:0-23752 GCA_030248195.1 Trissonchulus latispiculum
TGCCGGCTGCGACGAGAGTGAATCTCCAAACGAACGCAGAATTGCGAAAGTGGCTAAAGATAATTGCAGATACGAATTTTTTCTGCGATATTTAGTTTCGTTCCTTCTACGTATTAAGCCACTTACACAGCGGGAACATAAATTCAATAACGCAGATTCTCCAATATTGATAATGGGAGTCGGCATATCGAAACGATGTTTTGTACAGTACCAGGATACATTTTCTAAGTATGGATGCAAACAGATCAGGCATAATAGTATTATCGAGATTGCTGCAATACTTTGTTATTAACTTGTCAAAGTGATCAATGGATGGCGAACAGCAACCAAGCGTCGCATTCGAAGCTCGACGGCTACGGGTACCAGGCTATTAATCGTCGCATGTCACAGAGGTTGTGTAGGTCCCAATCATTCCGCGACCCACCGTTGGACCGAGCACCAAAATCCAATGCCTGCGAAATTCCACCGATCGCAACTACTGTGGTATGAAAGTTTAAAGATCAAATTGAGAATCCCGCAGATTCACAATTGTCAGCATGCTCTAGTATTCAATAATTCTGAGCATTCCCAAAGTTCTACTCGGAATGTTGTTGTTGCAAAGTTTTGTGCTCCACCGTGAAAGAACTGTTAAGATATGCTAAATGTTCATCATTAGTGCATTGTTCTCTGTAGCGCTTAGCGATGGCATCCACGTTAAAGTGCCATTGTTATTGATTTCAAATTATTATTTGAGAGTTTCTGAAATACTAAAATATTATTTTAGTTAAATATTACTTGAAATGACTATAAATTTATTAATTAAATGTTTGTTACTTTGATGACGATTTCAAATTCAATTTCCATAAGAGATACAAATACAATACAGTAAAGGGAATTAGTTATTCATTGTAGATTATTATCCTCCCGATTCCATTTTGAGACCAAAATTCGATTATATCTCCACCGTATCAGATCTAACGGTCGGCGGTTCGGCGCTTTTCCGAGAAGCTAACCCAGCTATTTAACCGGCAATTGCGGAAGGCAGAAGCCTGCGTTCTGGCATAAGCCTGATGAAGGGTTGGTCCCCCTCCACAGTCAACGTTGGAGCCGTTCGGCTGCGAATTTGGAGATAAGCACCAGTACCTAATCTCTGCGTCGTCTCCCTATTCACCTTTACATATTTATATTAAATTAAATCTCTTGATGTCCTGGACTGTTGTGCTAAACTGTGAAGCTCACACTGTCGTAAGCTTGACTAATATCACCTCGTTGCAAATTTACGCAGGCACAATCTCGTAGGTAAATGGTTTAGGCGTCGTAATAAATTTTGTCATCTGTTCTCATACTGGCATAAATATTTCAAATTGTAGAGAACTACAATATCCCTAAATTGGATTAATTCCAAGACCTAAAATTGTCTTGTTTTTGAATATTCCGAAAAGCGAAATTTCCGGCGAAATCTGGTACCCGGCGATTTCCTCGACAGGCACAGGTGTTTTCCCACTATGCATTGTCGTGCCATAATGGCCGACTAAATGTCGACAAATGCTGCAAAAATTGGACATGTTTTACCGTCTTGTTTCAGAAGCTATATTTTAAACATTACTCTTCTAATGTTGGATGTTCACAATTCATATTATTAGGTTTCTGTGGAGCATTTAAAATGATACATTCTGGTTTTCTTAATAGGGCAGCTCAAAATCATTGGATTATAGATTTGAAGATCTTAGCGAGAATGAAACACCAAAATACGATAATTGTATCTCAAACTCGTATCTCGTGGCCGAAAATTTGCCGGAATCAAAACAAATATTCGACTAAAATTTAGCAGATTGCTGATTCTTCTGCTGTCAGCTTTTTTTTTTGGTGCTCTAGTTAGCCAAAAGTGAGTTAGGAAGTTGAGCTGAAGCCGAGTGGTGTTGGGCGACAGGTAATCTGATAGTCGGACTCAAATTTCAGCCGCCAAACAAAGTAGTCGGAGGTTTGGAAAGCTCGTTCTACGCCTAAGAAATTTTACGGGATCTTGCCGTTCTATTGTAAATAGGACAATAGTTGCTGATAGAAAAGTTGTCGCATTTCAAAACTCTGAAATCTAATATTACGGCAATCTTCATAAACACTAATCCAACTTGGATAAATTTAATGTTTTTGACTTTTTCATGAGTTCGAGTTCCGAGTACGGAGCTTGTTTATGAATTATTAATCGAAACTTGACACAGTCTCACACCATGCAGCACCCACAGTACAGTGACTTCCCATTATTACTATTATTACTCGTTGTTATTAGGGTAGTATATTATTATTATTATTAATTATTATTTTTATTATTGTTGGTTATTATTTATATTATTATTATTATTATTATTATTATTATTATTATTATTATTATTATTATTATATTATTATTATTATTATTATTATTATTGGTTAGTTTTTATTCTGAGCAACATCAAAATGTTGTAAAATCTATTGAACTGCGTCTATATTAGTTTACATGACTGAATTCCACATTGAAAAAGATGTGAAGCTTGCAGCAAGTTTTAAATCCATTATGGAACTGCTGAAAATCGTGTCAATTAAGTAGCAAATTTTTACAAACTTATCCAACCTTTCTTGTAGATTCACCATTGAATCCATGAAGATGTGAGTTTGTTGGAGTACTGTAATGCGCTGATATGTTACAGTTAAAATATGCTTCTACATTATGCGTGAGTAATAAAGCGAGAATTTGTAATCCAAATGGTAAATGTATTAATATTTGAACTCGACCAAAGTAAGTTAATTGTAGTTTCCTAAAAAATAGGTTGTTATTTATCAGTTCCTCTGATAATGTCTACGTAGATGCTGAAAATTGTGAGAATTGCCTAGCTATGAATTCCAAATTTGCTGATTGTTACCGTATTTGGCCATTGTGACAGAATGTGGTTTGACAGGTATACAAATCAAATACGTATGTTAACAGTATATAGTACGTACGTAGTTTGGTGATATTTTGACACCTCATGTCAATGCAATACAGTTGAAGTCGTGTACTTTTCTGAGGTCAACCATATTTGACAGAAAAAGATTTTTGTTCAATTATCCGGAAAATATTAAAGTTTAAGCGCAATCAGGAACCACTCCAGAAGAATTTAGAAGTTATTGCCGTGCCCAACTTCACGCGAAATTCATTGTTGGGCCAGTTGGGCTGGGAGAAGATCAGCCACGTCTCACTCCCCCAAAATCCGGTTTTTTTGCCAAAAACCGGAACAACCTGTTCTTCGGCGTCTTTTCGGTTTCACTCACAGTTTCCCGCATCTGCTGAGAGTTTTTGCCGTACAACTTTATGCATGCACATGCTTTTCCTTGGAGTTTCTGGTTTGACACTTTTTTCTAAAGATTTGCATTCGAAGTTGCAGCAGGTAAATACCCTTTTAGTGTCGTCGAATTACTGCAAACACTTACTGCAAACACTTAACAGAAATACCGTATTACCAAAACACCAAGTACGGAGTTTCCAATAAAATGTTCAGATTATTTCCATGCGTATGAATAAATACAACAGTACTGACTCCGAAACATTCGAACCTGAGGTGGATCGAACACAAATTTGGCGACGAAGTCGGCCTACAACTGAAGACCCAGGCATCGGGTCGAACCAGTTTCCAAGTTTGAATTCGTTCCCAACTTGGTAATGACTCTTCTTCCTATATGTAGACAGTCCTGTACTGCGAGGATAAATGGGTAGTGTCGACACAATCTTTAAGAACCTCATAAATTATTAGGTTGATATTCATTTTCTCAGTTTTTCATAAATAATCTCATCGAAATTTTCAACTTATACTTAAAACGTGGATTGAAGATTACACAATTACGTTTTCAAAAAGGCTAAAATTTTGTGAGAAGATCTACATATTGTTGAAAAATCGATAGACGCCTTTTTGGGGAATTTCCGGAATGGCCGAAAAACTTGTGAACGCTCATAGTGCTCTCGTAGGAATATTTGTGAGAATTTTTTAATTACCCTATCCCCTGGTTCTTAATCTCTCCCCGAGAAGATATATATATTCACAATCTTGCTGATACTAAAAGTGCATCGAGACGTCTTCAAAACCTTAGAAGAAGATAAATATAACTTTCAACATTTGAACTCGGCAATAGCTAGAATGGGGCTTGATTACTCTTAAAGTCCTACCACAACCGCCGGTTTATACCTACTAGAAAGTTGACTAAGTACGATAACTGAAAAAGTTGACTAACTGGGGACAATTCTAATTAGAAATTAGAATTGACAAACTGGAGATTGAGAATATTCATTTACACATTCCTAAAAGTGGGCGCTCCACCACTATTACGAATGTTGGCAAGCTTCAAAAATTTTAAAGTTGCCGTTAGATTGCTAGGCGCCCCTTTGTTTGTACAGTACACCAGCAAAGTTGGCACCTCTTAATTGACACTACGCAACACACTGCTTGCTGCTGATATAAATGTTGAAATTATGGGGACCGTATAAGGATATGGAAGAGTTAAATGCTAATTTTTGGTTCTAATTTATTGTTTTAACTGGAAAACTGTCAGCAACAAAATAGGACGTGAATATTTAATGCGCAGTCCTAAAATGAGGTTTTTAGACCTTTAAAAAGTACTGATGCTCTCTAATTTGTTGATTTTTCTTTAAAACAAAAATTTGATATGCTTAATGCTGCCAAAAAACTCTCTGTACTGCTCTACGGTAATACTACAAATCGGACGAAAATAAATTTCCAGTTTTAACTGCTTAAAGTAGTGCAGCAATGGTTGGTCAATTGTGCTTTGGCTCAATGTTGTCGGAAACATTATAAATTATGGTTCATCGTTATTATTTTTGGCAGATACATTTTATTTTTGACATCTTACTTGATTTTATATTTTGCACTTGTAATAGTAATTGTAATTAAATTCTGTCTACGTTCTAACGCAAATTTATGGTCCGACAAGATGTTACTAAAGGGTGCTCTAACGCAACAGTAGCCCCAACGCATCTTTCAGTATCTACGTTTCGTTTTCAAGACAAGTTAGCAAGGTCAGGCAGAATTTGTACACAACCTTACTATAGCATGATATGATAGTAAGGTTGTGTATAAAATTCTGCCTGACCTTGCTAACTTGTCTTAGAGAGCAGAGCGTGAATACTGAAAGATTATGTTGCGTTGGGGCTACTGTTGCGTTAGGGCGCCCTTTGAAGTAACATCTTTTAACCTGTCAGTTGTGGAAGGTATTGCGTTAGGGCGCCCTAGTAGACAGTTTAAGAGTTAAGACAGAATTTAATTACAATTACTATTACAAGTGCATTAAAAGTATAAAATCAAGTAAGATGTCAAAAATAAAATGTATCTGCCAAAAATAATAACGATGAACCATAATTTATAATGTTTCCGACAACATTTAATTAAAGCACAATTGACCAACCATACATTGCTGCACTACTTTAACAGTTCATACTTCAAGAGGGGGAGGGTCGCTTTAGTCCGATTTTACATATTTTGAAGTATATACATACCATAGAGCAGTACAAGGAGTTTTTGTATGCTAAGCATAACATTTTTCAAATTTTTGTTTTTGCCTTTTTGAGATAAAAGAAAAATCAACAAATTAGGAAACATCAGTATATTTTTAAGGTCTAAAAACCTCATTTTAGGACTACTTTATATTAAATATTTCACGTCCCTATTACTGTTACTGACAGTTTTCAAGTTAAAACAATAGAATTAGAACCAAGGTGGCATTTATCAACTCTTCCGTATCCTTATACGATTTATATCTGTCCCCATAATTTCAACAATTTAATATCGGCAATACAAACAGTGTGTTGCGTAGTGTCAATTAAGGGTGCCAACGCAACACTGGGTAGCCCTAACGCAACAAAAGGGCGCCCTAACGCAACAGAAGGGCAATCTAACGCAACAGCAGCCCTAAGGCAACTTTACCTTCTGAAAGCTTGCCAAGCCCATTGTAATAGTACAAAGTGGAAACGCCCACTAGGAATGTGTAAATGAATAATCTCCAATCTCCAGTTTGTCAATTCTAATTTCTAATTAGAATTGTCCCCAGTTAGTCAACTTTTTTCAGTTATCCTCACTTAGTCAACTCTAGTAGGTATAAACCGGCGGTCCGAGCACACAAATGGTGCAATATTCAGTTGGACTTTAAGAGTAGTCAAACCCCATTCTAATATTATAGAGTTCAAATTGAAAGTTATATTTATCTTCTTCACGTGGAACAGCATGTAAAGTCTCATTCTAAGGTTTTAAGTAAACATTAGGTCTCGATGCACTTTAGTAAGGATCAGCTTAAGGTTGAGGTGTGAATTATATATATCTTCTCGGGGAGGAGATTAAGAACCAGGGGATAGGGTAATTAAAAAATTCTCACAAATATTCTCCTACGGGTGGCTAAGGAGTAGACATTGGAGGACACCTATGAGCGTTCTAGTAGCTCATAATGTCCAGTTAGAAGTCTTTCTAAACCCGTTTCAAAAAATTCCCCAAAAAGGCATCTATCGATTTTTCAGCAATGCTCTTAGATCTCTCCTAAAAATTTTAACCTTTTGAAAAACATATTAATTGTGTAATCTTCAATCCACGTTTTAAGTATAAGTTGAAAAAGTCTGGTGAAAGTTATTTATGAAAAACTGAAAAATGAATATCAATAATAATTTATGAGGTTCTTAGATTGTGTCAGTTTTTACTACCCATTTATCCTCGCAGTGCAAGGACTGTCTACATAGAATTTAGGCTATGTAGAGTCATTACCAAATTGGGAACGAATTCAAACTTAAGCTTGGTTCGACTGTGCCTGGATGGCTCAGTTGGTAGACCGTTGGCCTAGATCGCCAAAGTTTGTGGGTTCGATCCCCACCTCAGGTTCGAATGTTTCGGGTCGGAGGTGCTGTTGTGACAATCTTAGTTCATTTATTCATACACATGGAAATAATCCCCTCTATTTGATTTGTGGAAACTCCGTACTTGGTGTTTTGTGGCTTGCGACATTTCTGTTAAGTGTTTGCAGTAAGTGTTTGCAGTAATTCGACGGCACTAAAAATTCATTACCCACCTTTGCAGCTTCAGATGCAAATCTTTAGAAAAAAGTGTCAAAACGCCAGAAACTCCAAAAAATGATATTCTGTCTCATAAAAGTTTGCTTCTTGCAATTTTTCCTTGCAGCAAAAACTCTCAACAGATGTGTGCAGGAGGGGAAGCTGTGGGGAGTGAACCGAAAGACGCCGAAAAACCGGGTTGTTCCGGTTTTTGGCCAAAAAAACCGAAAAAAACCGGATTTTGGGGGAGTGAGGGACACCTCGGGGGGGGCGATCTTCTGATCTGGGAGGGTGCCCTCCCCCAGCCCAACCCCAACCCAGCACATGTATGGAGCTCAGCAGTGAAAGTTTAAGTTTGGCAGCTTCTAAATTCTTCTGGGTGGTTCAATACTGATTGCGCTTAAGCTTAATAATGATTTTCCGGGATGAAGATAATTGAACAAAAATCTTTCTGTCATTATGGCCAATTGTCGAAGGAATTGCATTTCCATGGAAGCGCTTGCCACTAAATTGCATTGACATGGGTGTCAAAATATCACCAAACTACGTACGTATATATACTGTTAACATACGTATTTAGTTTGTATACCTGTCAAGCCACATTCTGTCACAATATTTTCAAATACGGTAACAGTCGAACCGTCAGATTCATAGCTAGGTATTCTCTAATCTTCAGCATCCTACATAATTTTTGTTATCGGAGGAACTGATAAATAACAACCTATTTTTTAGGAAACTACAATTAACCTTACAGCTTACTTCAGTCGAGTTCAAATATTAATACATTTACCATTTTAGTTACAAATTCTCGCTTTTGTGCTCACGCATAATGTAGAAAGCACTATTTTTGGCATAACATGCCCTATAAGCATATCAACATTACAATACTCCAACCGTAAACTCACATCTTCATGGTTCAATGGTTAATCTACAAGAAGGTTGGATAAGTTTGTAAAAACTGCTACTTAATTATTTGATTTCCAACGGTTCCATAATGGTTCACTTTTGTTTGCAAAAGCTTTCCACATCTTTTTCAGTAATAGGTTCAGTCATGTAAACTAATATATAGACACAATTCAATGGGTTTTACAGCATTTTGATATGTTGCTCAGAGATAAGCAACTAATAATAATAATAATAATAATAATAATAATAATAATAATAATAATAATAATAATAATAATAATAATAATAATAATAACAATAAATAATAATAATAATAATAAAAATAATAATTAATAATAATAATAATATACTACTAATAATAACAACAGTAATAATAGTAATAATGGGAAGTCACTAATCATCATTTGCTGTGAAATTGCTTACATGGTTAGTGAACTGTGTCAAGTTTCTGATTAATAATTCATAAACAAGCTCCATGCTTCAGGTCAAACTGAAAAAGTCAAAAACGTGAAAGTTTTGTCAAGTTATCTGGATTAGTGTTTATGAAGATTGCCGTATCATTTAGTTCAGAGTTTTTGAAATGCGACAACCTTTTCTATCCTTAAATTATTCCGTAGCTTGTACAAATTATTCCTATTTTGTAGAACATTTCTTCAGCCGGCAGAATCCGCTAAAATTTCTTAAACAGGAACAGGCTTTTCAAAGCCTCCGACTACTTTGTTTGGCTGGCGAAATTGGGGGAATCTTCCGACTATCGGATTACTACCGACCGATCGCCCAACACCACTCGGCTTCAACTCAACTACAACTCACACAGCTGAATAAGTGAAACTTAAACACCAAAAATATAAGCCTACCTACGACAGCATGAAAGGGTCAGCACTTGACACACAATCTGTAAATTTAGTCGAATATTTGTTTTTTGATTCCATGTTCCCAAGAATCCATTTTGAGATACAGTTTGAGATACAATTATCGTATTTTGGTGTTTCATTCTCGCTAAGATTAACAAATCTATAATCCAATAGTTTTTGAGCTGCCCTGGTAGAAATATAAAACCAAGTGTATCATTTTAAATGCTCCACAGAAGCCAATAATATGAGGTGTGGTCCAATTATCCAATGGCTATTAGAAGGTAATGTTTAAAATATAGCTTCTGCAAAACAAGACCACGTCAAAACATGTCCAATTTTTGCAGCATTTGTGGAGCATTTGCAGGATGGAGGTCGACCATTATGGCACGACAAATACACTAATTGAAACTCTTTACCTGTGCCTATTTTTACCTGTCGAGGAAATCGCCGGTTACCAAATTTCATAGTCAGAATTTCGCTCATTTTCGGGTATACCACCATATGTGTCCAAAAACAAGACAATTTTTAGGTCTTGAATTAATCCAATTTAGGGATATTGTAGTTCAATTCTCTACAATTTAGTATTTATGCCAGTATGCCTCGCTGAGGGCTTAGATGTTGCGTACACACAGGATGACAAAACATTACGACATGACAAATACGCCAATTTAAACCATTTACCTGCAGGTATTTCTTACTGCGTAAATTACAAGCAACGCAACGGAGGTGATAAGGCGCTTGCACGATGTGGTCAAGCTTATCCCGACAGTTATTGACTTCACAGTTTAACTCGCTCTAACCGCATACTGCTTTCTTGGTGTAAGAATATTAAATGTGCAGTCAGGACATCAAGAGATTTAATTTAATATAAATATGTAAAGGTGAGGTAAAGTGACCCCTGGAGAGAATTCCAACCTACAGAAGATTATAGGGTACTGGTGCTTATCTCCAAATTCGCAGCCAGGCGCGACAACTCTAACGTTGACTACATCTGTGGAAGGGGGACCAGCCCTTCATCAGGCTTATGCCAGAACGCAGGCTTCTGTTACCTTTCCACCTTAGTAGTGCCCAGTTAAGGATAAATAGCTGGGTTGGCTAGAGTCGGGAAAGCTTTGTGGCCTCCGGGAATTGAACCACCGACCGTTAGATCTGATGACCTAGCCAGACCTAGCCGGAGGGAATATAATCGAGGTTACTGATCTCAAAAATGGAATCGGGAGGATAATAATCTACAATGGATAACTAATTCCTTTACTTAATATTGTATTTCAGTTATCTCTTATAGGTATTGAATTTAATCGTCATCGTCAAAGTTAATAAGCATTTAATTAATAATTTATAGTCATTTCAAGTAATATTTAACTAAAATAGTATTTGTATTTTCCAGAAACTCTCAAATAGCTAATTTAATTGAAATCAATAACAATGGCACTTAACGTGGATGCCATCCTTAAGCGCTTACAGGAGAACAATTGCACTAATGATGAACATTTAGCATATCTTAACAGTTCTTTTCACGATTGGGAACAAAACTTTGCAACAGCAGCATTATTCCGAGTAGGACTTTGGGGTGCTTCAGGAATTATTGGGCTACTTGGAAGCATGCTGACAATTGTGAATCTGCGGGATTCTCAATTCCAGTCTTTAAGCTTTCTGTACCACAGAGTGGTTGCGATCGGTGGAATTTTCGCAAGCATTGGTTTAATTGCTCGGTCTATTGCAGTGGGTCGCGGAATGATTGGGACCTACACAACCTCTGTGATTTATGCGACGATTAATGCCCTGGTATCTTTCTGCAGCACCTTAACCGTAGCCGTCAGCTTCGAACGCTTGGTTGCTGTTCGCCATCCATTGTCCTTTGACAAAGTTAATAACAAAGTATTTGCAGCAATCTCGATAATACTAGGGATAGTATTATGCCTGATCTGTTTACATCCATACTTAGAAAATGTATCCTGGTATCCTCTGTACAAAACATCGTTTCGATATGCCGACTCCATTATCAATATTGGAGAATCTGCGTTATTGGTGGTTATGTTCCCATTTATTGTAAGTGGCTTAATACGTTTTAAGAGGAACGAAACTACTAATATCGCAGAAAAAAATAATCTTGTGAAGGATCTTTCGTATCTGCAATTATCTTTAGCCACTCCTGTAATTCTGCGTTCGTTTGGAAAATTCACTCTCGTCTCAGCCGACTATTTTTTGCGTATTCCCTTAGCTGACATTTTTTGCCCCGATGACGCTTATTATTATGTGCATGCTCGATTTATCAGAAATATTATTTGGTGTTGTCAGGAGTGTTTTGTTTGTTTTGAAATTAGTTCTAATTTTTATTTGTATACTGCATTCAATAGACGTTTTAGAAAAGCATTCATGCAAAAATGGAAGCAACCAACAACAGTTGTTCCGTTTACAATTTGATTATTTGTAACTAAAGCTCTGATTGAGGTTAGAATCTTGTGGTGGTTGGCTGTTTCCAAAAAATAAGAGGTCTACTTTTGACAGAAATTAGTTTTCTACGTTTAAAGATAAATTTACTTTTATAATGTCTTTATAACTTTATCCCAAAATTAGCGCCACTAAAATGTGACTTTTTAAGAATGTGAGACAAAAACATTGAGGAAAGACAAGTCAATCAGTTAGTCTTAATACAAAATTTTCAATAAACACACGCGAAAACACTGTTATTTGCCTTAGTCTAGATAGCTAACTTGATCTGTAAATGTTAATCACTGTCAGTTGTTGTTTAATTCGAACGGAATTTTAGAGTTGCGAAAAATTATGTTAATTTATACTCATGGTACCAAGTCCGCCGAAAACTTGGGTTCAAGGTACAGTTTTGGGACAAGCCTTCCAGGACCCACAATAGTATGTTATCCATTTTACATGCCCCAATCCTTGCACTGTGATTTCTCTCCCAGTACAGACAACCGTTTCCGTCCTGTCCCTTCTCTCAGATCTTTCATCAATAGTCCGGCCGTCCCTCTGGGTTCCTCCCCGGGCTTGGGAAAAGGCGTCGGCCCATGACCGGAATCCTACCTAATCTATCTAACTTACCTACTTAGTCTACATACAGCACCTAATCTAATGTTTTCAGTATTTTATTATTTCTGGAACTCATCCCATTATGCAATGGTATTTTCTCTGTCTGTATAACTTTTTAAACCCTACCTTCAGTTGTTTTAGCATACCACCTCCTGTATACACCCCAGTATACTACCAGTTAAACATACTTACTTTTCCAATCCCACATATACTGTTCCGACTGACTGCACTGTTGACAAACAAAGTTACGTTTTGCCAGTAGGTCATTTAAACCGAGTTTGCACCAAGCCTGCCCTATATTTCACAAAACCTAACAACGTTTCACACTTTCTTGCCTTGTCTTGTCTGACTGTATGGCTACGGTTACTTTGTGCTTCGAGCCACTTCAAGTTAGCTTACCTGGAGCACACACAGAGCTTAAACTGCTTCAAATTTGGTCTTTCCATCAGTGCCCTTTTCTAGTTCGTCGCTTTGGATATTTTCAGGAAGTACCACCGTGCCTTTTCAGTCAGGTAAGGTAAAGTGAGGCCAGTATTCTTTTCAATTGCTCGCCTAAGAGCTTCTTCGTCGCTGCGAAGGGCCCAAGATTTCAAACTAAATGTTTCGGTCATACTACAGGCAATGCATTAGGAAGCGTCCAGTGTCTTACTCTTCCTATCATAAACTCGTGGCTATACTGAGGAGAAATACGAACGACGAACCCAAGAGTACCTTGAAGTTGGACCAGCGACTACGGCGAAAGTTGAGGCGTACAATGAACTCAGGCCCTTAATTTGGGCGGCGTTGAACAGGCTAATCCATACTCACAGCCAACGTTGCAAACAGTTCCTCGACGACCCACTCATTGAAAACTTATGGACGAGAGAGCGATAAACATAAATTTTCCAGCAAGGAAGAAGTCCTTAAGCGAGCAATGGAAAAACACTGACCTGGGCATGGTGGCACTACATGGAAAGACACAAGTCGACGAACTAGATGAAGGTATAATTGGAAAGAGCAAATTTGGAACAGGTTCGGAGTAAGCCTAGTGTATTCTTGGGGTAAGCTAATCTGGAATGGCTCAGAACACAAAGTAGCGGTAGCCATACAGTCAAGCAAGGTGAAAACCTGTGAAATGTTGTTAAGCTTGGTGAAACCTAGGGTAGGCTCGGCGCAAACTCGGTGTAACTGACCGACTTGCTAATAGTAAAACTAGGAATACTGTCAACAGTGTATATCATGCGGAAGTAGGAAAGTACGTATTTGTGACAGGAGTGTATACAAGAGGTAATTTCAGTATGCTATGCGTACAAAAAGTAGGATTTAAAAATTATATAGAGGGAGAAAAACACGACACCATAATGGGGTAAATCTTAAGTTGATGGGTGAATCCCAGAAATGATGAAATACCAAAAACATTAAATTAGGTACTGTATGTTGACTAGGCAAGGTAGATTAGATTGGGGTCCTGTAACGGGGCGATGCCTTTTCCCAAGCCCCGGGGGAAGGACTCAGAGGGAAGGGTGGAATATTATGTAAGATCTTAGAGAGGCAAATGGGACAAAGGGTCGGGTTGTGCAGAGTGGGACAGTAATCACAGTCCAAGGATCAGTGCCTGTAAAGAGGATATTATATTACCCCTGACTCTATGCTAATGTATGTTCTTGACTTGTATCGCACTATTGCATTTGTTATTCCCTTATGGGTACTTTTGTACATATACTCTAATTTTTACTTCATTTTTTGCATTCAAAACTACGCTATGCTACCATCTCTATTACTTTTGACATATTTAGTTACTTTTGTTGTGGCAATGGACTTAAAAGTGCCGGGATAACATAACTGGCCATAAGAAACGTTACTTTGGAAAACATTGATTTTTTCAACTCTTGAATTACTGGTAACAATCTTTTCTTCCTAAACCGCTAAACCTCTCCTCATCGGGGAAGATGTGAGGTAACACCAAACACAAGGGGTGCAATCGCTAACTTAATCTGTAAATGTGAATCACTGTCAGTTGTTGTGTAAGCTGTCGCTAGAGTCAGTTGAGTTGTCGCTATGGTATTTTCTTAATAAATATGTGTGCGTCACTTCACTAGCTTGGATTTACAATGATGGTAGGGTATGCCAAACGTTCTGTGCTGTCAGGTAACTGGGTGTGTTTTAGCCAGGTTAGACAATTTACTGGTACGCTCAGGTGGTTGTGGTATTTGGCCATGGCGAAGATAACCTGCAATTGCCCGCAATTCTTAATTCAGGCAGTAGGCCTGAATTTGGCAACAGGCTACTGTAAGAAATGACTCAGTTTGTCGTTGTTGAAATTTCACAAAGTTTAAAATTTTCATTTTTGACGATTTTCTGATTTTCCTGACTTAGTCATTTTGTTTATTTTAGGTTAGTTTAGATAAAATTTCATCACTTTGAGTTTGTTTTGATAGTTTGAGTTTGATATTTAGCTGCAAGGAGCAACAATTTCCGGACCAAAATATTGAATTTTCAAAGTTTTCATTTTCAACAAAATAATGGTTATTACTTTTGTTGAAAAGTGCTTGTTTGTGTTGAATGTAGAGCAATTATGATCCAAATTTCGGCTATTTCAAAGTTGTGTACGTCATGTTGTATGCGGAGTATCCCCGCAACCTCAGGAGTAAGTGTAACTCACCAGGCTAAGAAAGCCCCCTGGTTAGTCACGACGAAATCAGAATCATGGGAATTTAACTTCCAGTATTGAATTTGTTGTTTCCGTTGTTTTTCATTGATTTTGAAAACATTTTCAAATATTTGTGTTAGACCAAGCAACCATAATTCAAATTTCAGTTACTTCAAATTTGTGCCCGCAAAAAGATATTGCAAAATAGGAGTAATGGGATAAGGTTGAAGGCAGAAATGTAAAACCAGTCGCGGCTGCTCCCTGATGCTCAACGTTACTTAAAGCGACGTCATAGGTTAAAACCTGGCCAAACATCAGGAAATTCCCTGGCCGTAAAATAGAAAGCACTAGCTATCCGAGCCAGGAACAAGTAGCGCACAACCACACTCTAAAGTCACAAATCACGACTGATTTGAAAATTTGGGGAGTACCTATCAGTGAAGAAGGCGGCCTTCTTCCGTGTAGTGTATTTCCTGCGTGGATGAATCGTCGTATGGACTTGCTGATAGGGTTAAAGAGGCTTCTGAAATTCACAACTTTGTATGCATTAGTCAACCTTAGATTTTTGGAGAGATAAGTTTTCAATTATTGATATTTTACGCAAATGAATTAGTAGATCTCTGAAATGGAAATTCTGCACTTAACTTTCCAAAACTACTATTCCAACGCCACTAAGGTAACAGCAAATACCACTAAATTATGACGACAGTTTATGCGACGAACTAGAAACTACCGAATCTGTTAACATACCTTTTAGTTCTTCAGCATATCCTTCTTTAGCAAATCCTCCCCAAGAAACCGCATAGAAATCCAATAAATATAGGAAACTGAGGCATTCACATATAATATGCTGCTGTGAACTTTGTATCTAGATAGTTCAATTGACTTGAGACCTTTTCTAGTTTTGAAAGCTGAAACTGCTATAAATGTGCTAGCAAAGAGTAACTGGCCGGGAACTATCTCTTTAAAACTTGATTTTGTGGATCAACTAAACGTTATAAAATGAAACAAATTTTGTGCGACATTGCTTCTCAGCTAAAGTTTAAATTAATATCAATTTCCAAGATTCACCCGTTGCTACTGCTATGGAAATGGTTTTACGATGTTCAACAATTTTTATCTTTACTAAAATATAAGCGTTTCGTTCAGCTGTTTCAATTTTGCTGGTGAACAAAATCAGCACACAAGCTAAAATTGTTCACAAGACTGGAGCCTTAAATTTTATGGAACCGAAGTCAAAAGAATCAAAATCAGAATCGTACATGTGTTCTGATTTACGACCCGCTCGCAGGAGTCATGGTGATTGTCCAAATGCAGTAGGTGTTGTTAAAGTGAGTTCTCTGAACATAGAAAGCTTGTTTGAAGAAGATATTACAATTAAATATTTTGTGTAGTGTATGACCCGATTGCATGCGCAAATAGTGCTGAGGCCATTGTTACAGAGAGGTCAGTTTAGGTAGAAAATTTAGCCAGTTTATGTAGAATTAGCACAATGTTTGCTCTTTGAAAAAGAATAATATAAACTTGAAACTACAAAAAATTTGCAAATAAAATAATATAATACAAAGTTTGAACTCAGACATGTAATTGGACTGTCTTTATTTACTAGCACTTTTACCATAGATTAAACAGTGAGAACATCAGACTTCGTATGCTGGAATTAAAGAGTTAGAATAACTACAACATTAATAAGGATTAAGATAAAATTAAGATCCATGTTTATAAACAACACGCACGACATGTAAAAGTTCATACCTTCATAATATTAAACACATAGACTGATAACATACACATAAACATGACATCAACAGCTTCTACAAAAACTAGTTAAATGTGAGAATTTGAAGTCTAAATCTCATGAAACTTCGAAGATTCTACTTTTTCGCGTAAACTTGAATTGTTAATGGTATTCAAACCATCTTCGGATTCTGCATCTGATGACGCAACAGTAGTCAGGAAATAGAATTGCAGAACTATAAAGGATGATATTGAAGCATCTTCCCAATCGAGTGCCGCAATCTTGAGGACAGCCGGCCTCCTCAGTGAACACTCCAGGAAACTCACCACAGACCTGAACATCAAGATAATTAGAATGACTGTCCTATCCTCAGTGAACTATCCTTTGATGTCTTATTCTCAGTGAGCGCTCCAGAAAACTCACCACAGACCAACATAAATATAATTAGGATGACTGTCATGCGCCTGTTATTTCTGCAACAAAAAGTAGAAGAATTAAATGTGTAGCTTTATGAATTTTGATGTCACTATCCGAGTTTAACCAACTTATTTATGCCTGCTGGCTGGAGCCTATGAAATGCGGTCAAAGACAATGATTCGAAATTTATTCAGTTTTTTCAAATTAATCCTCCATTACTTAGAATGTCTTAAAGTGTTTAGAATTTGAGTAAACAAAATGGAGGTTTCGAAATTTCCAAATACTGTAAGTTAATTGTAGCCAACAAATAAATTGATTGGAGTCTTACTTCATTATAAATAAAATTTTCGGCATGTGTCTAATGCAGGATAGACAATTCGATAAGTGGCAAGAAGCATCTCACAAAAACATAGTTTTAACAATATTTTCGCAATGTGTGTTTTGCGAAGTGTCTTAAGGTGGTGTATGCTTTGGGCACATATTATTGGTTGGCGACTCAAACCAAGATGAAATTTGTCAGAACCTTCTAAAGTAAGTCCGTTTAGCGTTCTAAATCCACCTCGTAATTCCTCTTCTAAAATTTGATGTTTCCGTTCAGGGCGGTTTTCCTAATTTCTGAAAGTTTAGCATCAGCTACATAGCTATGACTATATTCATTCGAAAGATCTCGTTGGGCTTCATATGTTTGCTTTTTAAAGCAACTTTCCAGTTTTTCTGTATGTTGGTAAAATTTATCAGTATTTCGGCATTGTTTCTTGTTTAACTACATTACGTTTCAAAAGGGTCTTGATGGCAATACAGACATTTAAGAAATGATGCAATGTTATATTCGCAATGCGATGCAATGCAATGCAATTATATGTTATCTCGTTTGCATAATGTTTACGAAGATTTTAGATTCTTGTCAGTAGAGGATGTGCAATAGGAGATATGCAAACAGTAGTGGTTTCGACGTCTGCTAAGCTGTCAATAAAATGTTCTTTGAGCTGTGCTGTCAGTAAAATTTGCGCGCCAGTACGTTAGTTCAGTTTTATCTATGTTGTAGCAAAGTTGTCCAATTGGCATTGTAGTTCAATGCCAAAATATTCTGGCATAGTAGTACAACGTTGGAAAACAAATATAACACTCGTTTCAAGGCAGCGTTGGACTACGTTTCCAAGCATTTCTGGCATAGTACTACAATGCCAAGACCCCCTTGGAAAAGTAGTATAACGCTTGATAAACAAGACAGGTCTTACTCTGACGCTGATCCCGATTGTCTAATGCAGCAAATATTAAGGGGTCTAGCTGTCCTTTCGTATTTAACTTACAATTTTTGCTAAGCTTCTCATTTCAGTTTTTTCATAATTTTGAGCTAAACACCAATTTTGAGCACTTTGATTCGAGAGGCAGATACAACAAGTTGGCCCCTAAAAGGGACAATATTACGCCATGGAGCCGGGCTACTTGTCTTTAACTATACTAACCAATGTCTAGGCACATGTCCCGAAGTTATTAGTCGGAATACTAATAGAACTGCGGTCAGCAATACATCAGCGAGGATAGTGCTGATGTAAGCGTCAATTTCTTAAGGTAAGGTCGCACTCCTGGGGCCGATGTTATCAAACGCCGAAACCCGGGTTTCAAGCTAAACCCGAGTTAAAAATGGGTTATCAACCCGATGGAATCAAAGTTGGGTTAGAGCTGAGATTTCGAAACCCGGGTTTCATAACAGGGTTTTGGTTTAAATTGGGGTTAAATTGAGACATAGTGTTGTCATGAAATCCGGGTTTAAAAACCATCGTTAAATTGGGATTAAAATGGCCAAATCTCAACCATAGTCGATGAGGAGGGTTGAGTCTGAAACCCGGGTTTTATTCTATATAATTTATGGGTTTCGCTCGGGAGACTCGATGAGGAGGGTTGAGTCTGAAACAGATATGTGCAGGAGGGGTAGTTCTGGGGGGGGACCGGCGGCCAACGGCCGCCGGAAAACCAGATTTTTTCGGTTTTTTGCCAAAAAAATTGAAAAATTCGGATTCTGGGGAAGTGAGGGACCCCTCTGGGGGGGAGGTCCAGGTCGGGGGGTGGGGGGTGAAAACCCCCCATCCCCCAAGCAGATGTATGGTCTGAAACCCTTGTTTATTCTATATAATTTATGGGTTTCGCTCAGGAGACCCTCTCCACTTCAAGTTCCAAAAATATTAACAAAACAGTACAACTATTTTTGGGGTTAATTTTGGTTTAATTATAGAGCAACCAAAATGGATTTCAGGGTTAACTGGGTAATTTTAAAAGGCATTAAGCATGTGCAACGAGCTAGTGCTAACTTAAATGATTCATGAAAGTTACACAAATATATACTTCTGAAATTCAACATTATTAAATTTCTTTAAAAATTTAAAGCTACAAATTAAAAATTGATTAGAAGTATCTGCTGACAGTTCCATTTGTGTATATTACAATTGCGGTTACGTACTTAAATTGAGTTTATGTACAGTTTCCAGTTTGGAGGGGAAATAGTTAAATTGGGTCTTTGGGGGGGGTGAATAGTTAAAGAGACAAAATTCTAAAACTTTTGTCTAAAATTTGTTAAATTTTCATTATTTTCTTTGGAATGTAGACGGATAGCCGGATATGCGTATATTTTTCTCAAATCGGATATTATTCGGATATAAAAATTATCCGGATATCCGGATATCCAGTGCCTATCACTAAAAGGTATATAATATTTAATTTGTCAACATGTTTTAAGTTTCTTGTTGCTTGTTTTTAGTATTAATTTGTATTCCGTAGTTTGAATTTGAAATTCAGAAAACGTCTAAAATGTGGGTCTTTGTGCTTCGTTTTCTGGACATTTTGAGCTACTTCGAGCGTTACTATTTTTCTATCTGCCTCTCGAATCAAAGTACTCAAAATTGGTGTTTAGCTCAAAATTATGAAAAAACTGAAATGAGAAGCTTAGCAAAAATTGTAAGTTAAATACGAAAGGACAGCTAGATTCCTTAATATTTGCTGCATTAGACTGTCAGGATCAGCGTCAGAATAAGACCTTTCTTGTTTATCAAGCGTTGTACTACTTTTCCAAGGAGGTCTTGGCATTGTAGTGCTATGCCAGAAATGCTTGGAAAAGTAGTCCAACGCTGCCTTGAAACGAGCGTTGTACTAGTTTTACAACGTTGTACTACTATGCCAGAATTTCTTGGCATTGTACTAAAATTCCAATTGGACTACTTTGCTACAACATATAGATACCGAGATTAGCAGCCGAAGTAGTTTGGTGGTCTTCATATTTTTTATATTATTTGTGTTGCCTGTGACATACTGAATGTAAACCTTGTCCAAATAATTTGATCATTTGCATACCATTAAACATCATCATTTAATCATTATATTGGCATAGATACTATGTAATACGTATTGCCAAAACTTAAAAAACAGCACGGCGGATGCTTTTCTTCCCTTTCCTACATAACGGTGCTGCAACGAAACACTAGAAAAAAAATTGGTTTTTTGGCGCTGGTCAGTATCACCCAATCATGTCCCCTTTATATGAGCTGTTTCGGATCCCTTGATAGTGGGAGCTGTTTTGGGACGGAGTTTATAACAACAAGTTGAATGAACCGCATACCAAAAGTAGTCTCTGTTTACTGCACTAAGGTTCAAACGGATAAGTAAGTATACAAATGTTACATGCCTTTAAGTTGTGGAAACAGTATAGCTCATTTGTTTCGTTTATTTCTTTCTTCACATTGGCCACTTCTGAACTCGCACATGTTATGTTTCTAGCAATCCTATTCTGACAGTTGTCATGTCATAAACCGCTGCAAAGGCTTATTCACTAAAATTACCTAATTCTTAGCAGCTCCGAAAAATTTGACAAGTTAAGCTCATTTTCCAAAGCCTTTCATTCTGTCATAAACGGACGTCTCGGAGTTTGCTAGAAGCTAAAAACGGCGTAGGATATCGAGATTTTTAAATATTCGACGGCAGAGCATTTGACTAAGCAGATGTCTCGGAGTTTGCTGAAAGCTAAGGACTGCTCAGGATATCGAGATTTTGAAATATTCGACGACAGGAGCATTTGATTACCTAGGATACCAAAAATACAGACTAGAATCCATCCGTTGTTGAAACATATTTGTAAGTCGATACTTAAAGTTGTTGGCATTTGCCGATCGCGTATGTACCTTAGACGTTATAACAAAAAATGCTTCTAGCTTTTCCATTCAATTGCGCTTATTTACCAGCTTCACTGACCCTTCATTACAAAAATGACAAACGATGACGTCCTGTCGTGTGGCTCAGTATTTCATAATTTGCAAATGTTATTTGTTATAGAACAATTTATGGAAGCGATCATGCAAATTGGCTTGAGGTAATTAATGTTGATATCAGTTGATCTGTAATAGGAGACAAAGGGTATCGAAAAAACAGAAATGTCTGGTCAGGTTGTAAAGGCAACACCTTAGGTTTGACCTATATTTTCAATTAGCATGTGTGTTTAGCCTCCTTCGAAGTTTGATAAATTTGTTTCTTCAACTAGATACCGCCTTAGCTCCATTCTAATACTCCAGTTCGATGCTGCTTTCAAGGAATTAGTGGGTACTGGTTGTGTTTATTTTGTCTCCAGCTGTCAGAATTTTACACATATTAAATTTGAAGAAAGCCAACGTGGTTATGGCATCGAATTGTGGACTGCAGAATTGACATTGTTTTTGTTGTTTTTGGTTTAAAAAGGTTTCGTGAAGCAGAGAGACATTTACGTATTGTAATCAATGCACATATGTACACATGATTGTTCAGATAAAAATCCAAACTGATGTGTTAAATTTATTTATTTTATTAATTTATTTTACTACATTTATAAGTCATTGATGTTTTGATCTAATGTTCTTCGTGGTGTTTTATAAAAGAGTAGATGATTGGCCTTTCTTGCCACGGTTGCTAAATTTTTAGTCGTGACTCAAAATTTAACAGCCGAGGCAAGAACAGGCCAATCATCTACTCCTAGTCATTGATATTGTTAATTGTAAATAGAACCGGTGACTTGGTCGAAATTGTGAAGAACGCTCAAGTTCAGGAATGTAATAAAAGTGTGGTTCCCATATACGATACGTTGTTGGACAGAGTTAAAGCTATTTCATATGTACCACATCAGAGAATTAAATAGCAAATATAAACAATGGCGTTCATTGACCAAGACATCATTTAGTTTAGTCATCAAGGCTTAGATAGTAGTCATATTTACTTGGACAATATTGACAAAGAATGGACATCAAGAGAAACAGAGAAACAAGTTTATATATATATATATATATATATATATATATACGTACTATAAAAAGGGGAATTAGATTCTTTGTGTGTAACTACATATTGAATAAAATCTATCTCAAAAAAATTAAAATTCATTCTGTTGCTGTAGTGTCCGCCGCTTTTGCACTGCTTCAAGAATCGTCAATAGATGAGCACAACACCTTCGAGACTGTAGGGAGGGAGCTATACCTTCGTGGCTTAGGTAGACGGTTTGGGACATTCGTTCAATATATAGTAAGGGCTGTTTGAAAACATATATCAGATGTAATGACTGCATTATTAAAACGTATCTGGATTAAGCTACTAACTGATCCATGCATTAATAAGTTGTATCAGTTTATTATTTTTGACAGATTTGGCAACTTTTGTCCGTATTTGAAGACACGAGGATGGATAACATTCATCCTTACGCTATGGTGACATGACATTCGACATTGAACTCCACTAACTATTAGGTATAGTGGTTTTTTGAAATGAACAAGTAGTGCTAAAGGAGTTCAAAAAGCCCTTTTAATTTTCTGTTATATAATGTTTGAAGATTTAGCAGGGTCCGTATATGCAATTTAAACAATACATGTGACATCGTCAATGCTTAACTCATTTCAAGAAACTAGGCTAAATGGCATTTTCATGTAGTTGTCAGTTTCACTAGGCGACAACGTAGGAGGAAGATGTCTGATTTCATTGAAATTATTAATTTGTGTTTTTGTATTAATTTTTACGTCTTCGGACTGTGATTGATTAGCCTGACTCAAAATGACTATTATTGTCTGGCTCATTTCAAATGTTTGTATCTTGCCTTCTATGCGCCTTAAATTCCCCGTTCACTACTGTGCAGTTGCTTGAAAACATAACTGCTCTTATCGGAACGCATTCATGAGAATTAAATATTTGGGTGCCTTGACTGTCTTGTTGTTAATTGTCTGTTTTTAGGTCTGGAATTTGTGTGGTTTCAAAAACCACTGTAATGAGCCTCTAACATCACAACTTGAAATTCTGAAGGGGACTGTTAGCTTAGTATTGCTACTCTATTTGTTTAAGCTGACAGAAAGCGCATTTTCTTTTTCGCTATTAAATGAAAGTTTAGGTTGTAGCAGAAGGTTAGCTTCTGGCGATGTCAGAGGTAGAACTGTCATCACAACACGCCATCGTAAAACAGTGTAGCGCTTGACACTGGCCATGCAGACCGTGATGCCTAGTACTGCTTTGCAATGCTACCAACTACTGATGCCGTACTACTGGCTGCAAAAGACAGTCAGATTCTTACGCCATTCAAGTAAATGTGAATAGTTAAGAAAATTTTAACCAACACTGGACTTTAAGATTATCACTGTAATGTTAAGATGTTTATAGAAAATTTGAATTATTTTCTTTAGTAAATTTTTGTAGTTTTAGTTCAAATTCCTGGGTAAGCAGGTAAGCATATTTACTTTAATTTAAGATAAGAATTTATCAGATTCATAAACGTTTTTAGGGGGAACTTTTGGCAAAATGTTTTAGACGTGATACCTCAGCCTTGAGGTAAAATTAGAATTAAGACCTGCCACTATAATTTAAATATTTGTTAAAATATACCGTTCGAGAATACATTAGATATTATTAATATATATTAGAATCATCGACATCAGAGAAAATGGAAAAAATAGCCCAAATGGGACCCCCTCACTTAGGAAGCGCGATGTAGTTTAAACGACAATCAATCTCCTATCGACTGTGTTCAGTACTTGTTTACTGCTTACATGTTTACAGGCAAATTTTTCAAGATTCGAAGTGATTAAAAGATGTACTTCAGTTATAAGTGTACAGGTTTTTTCTTTCATTAGATGTTA
>JASAND010003746.1:0-12494 GCA_030248195.1 Trissonchulus latispiculum
CACCAGTAGTGGTAGGTATTCGTTGATCTTGTCCACGACTGGCGGGATGAGAGGGCCAGTGCTGAAAACGGTCACATCGTCAGCATAGCTAACAATAGAGACCCCTTCTGGGGGAGTGGGGAGTCCCGACAGGTAGAAATTGAATAGGATCGGAGAGATGATGCTTCCTTGGGGTACCCCACAGCGGACAATCCTGGCACGCGACCTCACTTCACGGAAGATGGTGATTGCCTGACGACCTCTGAGATAGCAGCTGAGCCACCGAGTGATGCTGCTGGGAAGCGTGGAGTGGAGAAGGTCGGTAATTAGAAAGTCAAAGTCCACGCAATCGAAGGCCTTGGACATAACTAGCTCGCAGACCACTGTACGACCGGGCGGTTTTCTTTGGTTGTTTTCAAGCCAGTGGTTATTTGAGAGGCCAGTAGTGAGAGAGCACTGGTGGTGGAATGTCTGGATCTGAATCCGTGCTGGTGAGAGGCTGCTGACAGGTGGTGCTTCAGTAACGGAAGTAGGAGAGCCTCTAAAGTTTTGGCCGCAGGACATAGGAGGGAAATAGGTCTGTAGGACTTCCCAGCCTTGTGGTCCTTGTTAGGCTTCAGCAGGGGAATAATATGAGATGTTTTCCAGATCTGCGGAATTTGGCAGCCATAGGTTTGGCATGAATTTGGCAGTCACTTGGCGGCCATAGCCATAGTTCTGGCCAGCCATAGGTCGGATCGCCGAAATAACACAACCAGTGAATTCCTCTCGTCCAATAACCTTTGTATGCCAAATATCAGCCTTCCAGCTATCTCCAGGTAGCTTGAACAAGTATCTGGTTCATCTTTGAACCAGATGAACCAGATCTGGCCTGACATGGGTCTGATCCCCAAAATACCGCCACCAGTGGATTCCGCATGGCCAATAACCTTTGTATGCCAAATATCAGCCTTCCAGCTATCTCCAGTAGCCTGAACCAGGAACTGGTTCAACTTTGAACCAGTTGAACCAGATCCGGTAAGCCATGGGTCGGAACCCCAAAATAACACCACCGGGTGAATTCCCCATGCCCAATAACCTTTGTATGCCAAATGTCAACCTTCCAAGCTATCTCCAGTCGCTTGAACCAGGAACTGGTTCAACTTTGAACCAGTTGAACCCTGATCTGACCGGCCATGGAATCGGAACCGCGAAATAACACCACCAAGTGGATTCCCCATGTCCAGTCAACCTGTGTGTGCCAAATGCTCAGCCTTCCTAGAGTTCCTGCTACTGTGCTCAGTAGCTTGAACCAGGAACTGGTTCAATCCCTTGAACCAGATGAACCAGATCCTGGCTCAGCCTTTGGTCGGATCCCCAAAACAACACCAACAGAGGTCTCCCCATGCCCAATAACCTTTGTATGCCAAATATCAGCCTTCCTCCAGCTATCTTCCCAGTAGCTGTAACCAGACAGAGACTGGTTCAACTTTTTGAACCAGATCTGGCCAGCCTTGGGTCAGGATCCCCAAAATAACACTGCCGGCAGATTCTCCCCATGCCCAATAACCTTTGTATGCCAAATGCCAGCCTTCCAGCCATCTCAGCCGCTTGAACCAGGAACTGGTTCAACTTTGAACCAGATGAACCAGATCTGACCAGCCATGCGTCGGATCCCAAAATAACACCACCAGTGGATTTCCCCATGTCCAATGACCTTTGTATACCAAATATCAGCCTTCCAGCTATCTCCAGTAGCTGGAACCAGGAACTGGTTCAACTTTGCACCAGATGAACCAGATGTCTGGCCAGCCAAACATGTCGGATCCCTCAAAATAACATCACCAGTGAATTTCCCCATGCCCAATAACCTTTGTGTGCAAAAGATCAACCTTCCAGCTATCCTTCCCCTGTAGCTTGAATCAGAACTGGTTCAATGCGTTGAACCGTGCTTGATCCAGATGAAACCAGGCAAGATGCGAGCATCTATAGTATGCTCATCGAGGTGTCCAGAAGCGACCCCGATTTACTATATATGGGTACCATCCCAAGGCCGAAAAACGCTGTTTTATATGGTTTACAGACCATTTCTCTTTGTTGACAGCTTGAACTTGGGGCTGGTTCACTACCGAACCAGCTGAACCAGATGAACCAGGCGAGATACGGCGTCGGCAGGTATGCTCATCGTGTTCAGCGACCCCGATTACATATGGGTACCTCCTAAGGCCGAAAAACGCTATTTTAAACGACTTTTTGACAATTTTTTGTGTTGGGACCTCGAAAAATTTCGAAAACCAGAACGTCGATTCTTCCATTTTTGACCATCTGTAAAAATCGACCCAGAGCGAAATTCGGAAATCAAACATAAACTTGATTTGGACCATCGCCTAGATAATCAAAAATTAGTATAGAAAAAATTTTTCCTATGGGCCGTTTGAAAAATCGTTTGTGCGCAAAAATCGCCCTAAAAAAGTGGTCGATACAGAGAAAAAAAACCCCACTTTTAAACTTTAGCAATCAAAAAGTCGATTTTTTCAAAGTTCATTTTCGGGCAAGTTTGGTATCATTCGAAAGCTCTTGGCCTGGAGATTTCAAAAATGTAAACTTCAGCTCTCAACTCCCTACCGTTAATTAGTTATGGCTAATTAACAGTTTCAGAAATCCGCGTAGTGCCTTTATAGCTCATATTTATGAGGGGAGCGCTCCGCGCACCCTCACGATAGTGTTGAAAAGTTGCTGTCATCAAAGTGGAATGATGAAAATGAGCTTGTAACCTTTATTTCTAAATAGTAGCTATGTTGAGCTTTGCATTTACAACAAAACTTAAACAGTTGATAACTTTCTGATTGATAATGTTGGGTTTTTGTCACCAATTCAGTGGTCAGATTGAATTCTCGATAGAGAATCTCAATTGCAAAATCTTAATCTTATTGCAAAATGCAACCAAATTTATTCAATTTAGTTAAATTTTAATGTCAAATTAAACTAGATTTTGCAAAAAAATGTCGTCAAGTTTCGTATTTCAGCCCATATCGAAGCCAGACTTGAAATGGAGGCCATGTAGCTTTTCTGATCTGCTCTGGCCGAATTCGTCGACCCTCTCGTCTCCTTCGAGTCTCCGTAGAGGAGGGTCGACGGCAACTTGGTCTGGATTTCATACCTATCGGGCAAGCCCAGATCCGGCCAAAACATTTTTTGATTTTCTTCCTTTTTCGTTGGAAACCTACCCGACTCCCCATTGGCGGGAATTTTGTGCCGAACCTGCCGGAATCTAACAATGGCCTGCCCGTTTGCCGGCCGCACAAAATTGAGGCTTTGGATGGGGCCTCGGCCGTGTGCGAATGAGAAATTTGCAGTTTGTTTTTGTGAACGGTCGCCCGGTCTTTGAATCGCCATTTCATCGACTGATCAATCAGCTGACTGATTCTGGTGATTTTGCTAGATTCTGCGCGGCTGGCTGTGACAGTCCTAGTTGGTGTACGTCCAGTTTGAGTTTTGCTTTTGAACAGAGCTTTGGCGTTTCCCTCTGGAATTTCAGTGTTTTTACTTAACATTTGAATAACAGCTTTGTGGAGTGCCGCAGTGTGCGAACTGACAATCCCTCTACAAATTTGAAGCTTAATTTCTAAGAAATAATGGAATTTAGCATTTAAAATTCTAAAATGGTAGATTCCATTATTCCCGGTGTTTCAGGCATACATATTCGAATCTTTGGAAATTGAAGTTTTGTATATTATTATAGCACCGTAATCACTGTGGAGTTTTACTCTCAAGCAGATATACCTTTGAGAAATAGTGGAAATAGAGTGTACTGATGCAGAGGTGTAGCATTTCTAGTGACCTCACAAACTGCGAAATGCAAATTAAAAAGTGAATGACGTTGTGGATTTTTCCAAACAATCAAACTTATCATTTCAATTTTCTGGAGATTGTAATGCAAGAGGAGCTACTGTGCAGTTTTGTACTGTGGGACTGCAGCAAAGTGTTGGCCATACGACAACTACACAATTTCGGGTCTTTTGCGCTTCCCCCCCCCCCAGCCCTAACATTTGATTTTTGACCAATAACTTTGAAATTTGAATTCATCACCCTCTAGTATGCACCAACACCAAATTTCAAAGTTATTGGTCAACAAAAATCCAAAAGTTTAAAGCTGGTGTAGATCCCACAGTTTCAATAAATCGTGATTATTGTAAGCCGTTTTTGTTGCGAGGTTTCTTTTCGAAACCACATGATGTACTTTTCTTCCTTGTTCAGGTGTGCGAAAATGAGAATCGTTTTAAAATTGCTATGTGAAGACTGGGTGCTGGAAGTTTATATGTATATCTGTATGTGTATGCACTGCACACAGAGAAGGTTTTCATTCTGCTGGAAATAAAATGGATCACTGAACAACTACTGAGCACAAAATAGTCTTCAGGCATCGGTGGTTCAGTGGTAGAATTCTCGCCTGCCACGCGGGAGGCCCGGGTTCGATTCCCGGCCGATGCAATGTTTTGAAAAACTATAAATTACCAAAGATTTATCAAATGCTTTTAATACCATTTGTTCTCTTCTTATTTTTGGAGCTATATTGTGTCTATTACTGGGTATTAAAAAGTTAAACTCAAAGGCGAAATCAAATAAACAAATTAAAATGGCCATTACAATTTTTAAATATGTCTAATGTCCATGTTTCCATTTATTGTGGAAACAACCTGAAACTTGTGCTATTGCGATAGGGTTAGTAAGATTGCAAATCTGTGCAATTTCAATTTGAGCCAAATCTGTGATCGTTATCTTGCTAGAACAGCCTTAGATGCCTTTTGAAGGATAACAAAATTTACATCTTTCATGTCGAGTGGGGTAAATCAATTTAACGAGCCGAATTCCTTGATTTTTGACAGAATTTTGAAGTCCTATGGGGTGGCTCTATGTTGTTCACACCAAATTGCAACTTCTACGGTGGCACCAGGATTAAGTTATTCGAACTGGCGTCCAAAATTTTCCAAATTTTAGACGGTTCTTACGTTTAAGTTAGCATTGCTCTCCAGCCATTCACCTAATTACACACAAGCTACTGCTATGCATACGTTGCCTAATATATTT
Source organism: Trissonchulus latispiculum (assembly GCA_030248195.1). NCBI lineage: Eukaryota > Metazoa > Nematoda > Enoplea > Enoplida > Ironidae > Trissonchulus > Trissonchulus latispiculum. Next base: position 5,047 of record JASAND010003746.1, read on the forward strand.
TCTCCTATTTTGCCAAAACGTAGTTTTTTTGAGCCAAACAGTTAAGAGAGATTTTTAAGAATTTAAGTGTTAAGTCTTAATTACATATTTATGATATTTATTTATCACGTATATATTTGTCGTATTTATCAAAAAATTTTCCTTCCCGCCCGAAATTGGATCCCCCGCTATTGGACCTCCCTGAAGCGACTGCAGCGTGTGAAGAATTACCCGAAAAGGAAACCCACGGTGGAGCCTCGAAATCGGTTTTGAAATGAGGTTCGTCTGACTCTGAGTGTCCATGTTTTGACTTTCCTTTTTTCATTGTGATATCATCGTATCCGCACGGATCCGTGGACTTGTGGCTGTTTTGATATATCTTTATCTGTCTACTACACATTTATCATGTAATTTAATAAGACAATCTCGTCATTTAACGTCCAAATAATATGTGCAATTGGGGACAGGTTACTCCGGGTCCGGACTATGTAGTAATTCTATATTCCGTTTATATGAATTTTTTATTCTTTGAGTTAGATCACTACATGCTTAGAATATGGTTTTAACACCTTGCTAGCAGAATTTTTAAGTATTTATGTTGGGTGTTCCCAAAATTGGAAGTTTGGCCAGGTTTTCGTGGACGTTGTGGATAATAGGAACCAGCTATGAATCAGATACTTATCACTATTTTGCCCACGCACGCACGAATTTTTTTACAAGCCTGCAAGAAATATTGAAATTCTACAAACTTTGGGCATCCCGTTTTAGTCGCCCCTTTTAATTCAACTCAGTATACTAAATGCTAATACTTAATCAATTCTAAGTAAAATCAGTATGCTCCCTTCCTAATATGTGCATGTGCAAGAGGTAATCGTTAGACACTGGTATATACCTAAGTCGTTCGGGATAGACACTTGAGTTTGGGGCGATAGTATTTTAGAATATAATGCAATCAGAATTTAGCCAATAAAAATTTCTCGATTGTAAGCCGTTTCAAAGATTCTCAAAGATGGCAATTTTAATTTGATGTCGCTTTTGAGAACTCTTTGTTACCCAGATATAATCTATCTCGAAAATTTTGAGAGAACGAGTCAAATGGTAATCAAAACGTTTGAAAAACCACTGGTAGTTTATAATTTCAAAATGATGCATCGGCCGGGAATCGAACCCGGCCCTCCCGCGTGGCAGGCGAGAATTCTACCACTGAACCACCGATGCCTGAAGACTGATTTGTGCTCACTAGTTGTTCAGGTAGATCCGGCCATATTTCCAACACACAGGAAATCTCTTCTAAGGTTGCGTTTTCCCATGGGCGCCAAAAACTTGCTCAACATCTAGTTTTCACATAGGAGATTTTAAAAATGTTTCTACAACAAAACTACCAAAAGTAAGTGATTTTGTGACCGCTAGATTTTAAAAGTAAGTTGTAAAAGCATCAAAATGGCCCCCTCTAATGGGCTTTGATTTAATTTTTGTCCAAATTTAATGTTGTTTTATTTTCAGAGATTACAGAACTCCAGGCGATGAATTCCCTGATCGTCGGGACAGTTTTGTGGTATTCATACTTGAAATTAGCTGCCCGCCTTCCCCGGGTCAACTTTGATATCAGAATTGCCCTCCGCTTTACAAGAACGCCCAGCTTACGCTGGCTTGGTCGGCTGTCCAGACGGCCCTCTCGGATCTGACCAAACGAACGCTCAGGGAGGTGGGCTTGCTCGCCATCCCAGAAGATGAAAAGTCGCAGGATGACTCGAAAATCCGGTAACCCCGCCGATTCCGGGACTGAAATCGGGGAGCTGATTTTCGGTTCCGCCAGAACCGGAATTTATCGGCTGCCTGCGATCGCCAAATCGACCCTGGACCACAAATGGACGGTTCATCTTCAAAACCGGTAACGCAGCCGGGCAGAAAAACTGGCCGAAATCTGAACCGGAAAGCAGTTTAGCTAGAAGGAAAACGAAGCTGGCCCTGCTGCCAGTCCAGAACTGCAGCTTCCGCCAGCCCTGATCGAAGCGGACGAAAAGGACGTAGAACCGATTGTTCAGACCCCCAAACAGTCGATTCAGGCCGGAGCCTCCACTTGTGGTCCAAGAAACCCGTATCGAGTCCGGAAAAGTCGGGAGAAGCACGGCTAGTTGAACCGGTTGTAGACTGGCCATCAGCTTTGCTTGAATCGGAAGCCACTGGGAGCCCCCGAATGGTGGAGCAGCCAGGGTTTCAGAGCGAACCAGCCGCTGTGAAGACGCAGTCACCTGCGCACAGGTGCAGCAGCAATTCCACTGAAAAACAGCTCTTGAAATTGGTCTACGCATTTTGACCTCCCTAAAAACGGTTCCGAAATCGTGACGTGGCTGTTCGGTTTCGAGTTACAGCCGGTGACGGAAACCGAAATTCGGACGGAAGGAAAATTTTTTGATAACAACGACAAATATATACGTGATAAATAAATATCATAAATATGTAATTAAAGACTTAACACTTAAATTCTTAAAAATCTCTCTTAACTGTTTGGCTCAAAAAAACTACGTTTTGGCAAAATAGGAGAAAATATATTAGGCAATCGTGTGCATAGCAGTAGCTTGTGTGTATTAGGTGAATGGCTGGAGAGCAATGCTAACTTAAACGTAAGAACCGTCTAAAATTTTGGAAAAATTTTGTACGCCAGTTCGAATAACTTAATCCTGGTGCCACCGTAGAAGTTGCAATTTGGTGTGGACAATGGATAGAGCCCACCCCATAGGACTTCAAAATTCTGTCAAAAATCAAGGAATTCGGCTCGTTAAATTGATTTACCCCACTCGACATGAAAGATGTAAATTTTGTTATCCTTCAAAAGGCATCTAGGGCTGTTCTAGCAAGATAACGATCACAGATTTGGCTCCAATTGAAATTGCACAGATTTGCAATCTTACTAACCCTATCGCAATAGCACAAGTTTCAGGTTGTTTCCACAATAAATGGAAACATGGACATTAGACATATTTAAAAATTGTAGGCTATTTAATTTGTTTATTTGATTTCGCCTTTGAGTTTAACTTTTTAATACCCAGTAATAGACACAATATAGCTCCAAAAATAAGAAGAGAACAAATGGTATTAAAAGCATTTGATAAATCTTTGGTAATTTATAGTTTTTCAAAACATTGCATCGGCCGGGAATCGAACCCGGGCCTCCCGCGTGGCAGGCGAGAATTCTACCACTGAACCACCGATGCCTGAAGACTATTTTGTGCTCAGTAGTTGTTCAGTGATCCATTTTATTTCCAGCAGAATGAAAACCTTCTCTGTGTGCAGTGCATACACATACAGATATACATATAAACTTCCAGCACCCAGTCTTCACATAGTAAATTTTAAAACGATTCTCATTTCTCGCACATCGGAAAGGAAGAAAATTTTTCATGTGATTTCGAAAAACCTAACAAACACGGCTTACGATTTATTGAAATCACGATTTATTGAAATTGTGGGATCTTTTGCGCTTTCCCCCCCAGCCCTAACATTTGATTTTTTGACCAATAACTTTGAAATTTGGTGTGGGTGCATACTAGAGGGTGATGAATTCAAATTTCAAAGTTATTGGTCAAAAAATCAAATGTTAGGGCTGGGGGGGGGAAGCGCAAAAGATCCGAAATTGTGTAGTTGTCGTATGGCAAACTTTGCTGCAGTCCACAGTACAAAACTGCACAGTAGCTCCTCTTGCATTACAATTTTCAGAAAATTGAAATGATAAGTTTGATTGTTGGAAAAATCCACAACGTCATTCACTTTTTAATTTGATTTGCGTTTGTAGGTAACTAGAAATGTACACTTTGCACAGTACACTCATTTCCCACTATTTCCAAAGGTATATCTGCTTGAGAGTAAACTCCACAGTGATTTGGTGCCAATGGCATATACAAAACTTCAATTTCCAAAGATTCGAATATGTATGCCTAATTTTCAGGGAATAATGGAATCTACCATTTAAATTTTAAATGCTAAATTCCATTATTTCTTAGAAATTAAGCTTCAAATTTGTAGAGGGATTGTCAGTTCGCACACGGGCACTCCACAAGCTGTTATTCAATGTTAAGTAAAAACACTGAAATTCCAGGGGAACCTTAAGTATTCAAAAGCCATCAAACTGGACGTACACCAATTGTAGGACTGTCACAGCCAGCCGCTCTGAATCCAGCAAAATCACCAGAATCAGCCAGCTGATTGATCAGTCGATGAAATGGCGATTCAAAGACCGGGCGACCGTTCACAAAAACAAACTGCAAATTTTCATTCTCATACGGCCGAGGCCCCATCCAAAGCCTCAATTTTGTGCGGCCGGCCGCGGGCAGTGGGCCACTGCCAGTTGGCAGGTCGGCACAAAATTCCCTCAGGGAGTGGGGGTAGGTTTCCCGAAAAAGGCAATCAAAAGTAACGGCCGGATCTGGGCCGGCCCGATAGGTCTGAACCAGGACGTTACCGCTGACCTCCTCCCGGAGACTGAAGGAAACGGAGGGTCGATGAATGGCCAGAGCAGTCAGAAAAGCTACCATGGCCTCCATTTCAAGACTGGCCTGAATGCCTGAAATAGAAATTTGGGTGACATTTTTTGAAAAATCTAGTTTAATTTGACATTAAAATTTAACTAAATTGAATAAATTTGGTTGCATTTTGCAATAAGATTAAGATTTTGCAATTAAGATTCTCTATCAGAATTTAATCTGACCACTGATTTGGTGACAAAAACCCAACATTATCAATCAGAAAAGTTAATAAACTGTTCGTTTGTTGTAAATGCAAAGCTCAACATAGCTACTAAAATAAAGGTTGCAATTATTTCATCATTCCACTTTGTTGACAGCAACTTTCAACACTATCATGAGGGTGCGCGGAGCGCCCCTCATAATATGAGCTATAAAGGCACTTTGCGGATTTGGCAAACTGTTAATTAGCCATAACTAATTAACGGTAGGGAGTTGAGAGCTGAAGTTTACATTTTTGAAATCTCCAGGCCAAGAGCTTTCGAATGATACCAAACTTGCCCGGAAAAAATGAACTTTGAAAAAATCGACTTTTTGATACAAGTTTAAAAGTGGGGTTTTTTTCTCTGTATCGACCACTTTTTTAGGGCGATTTTTGCGCACACCGATTTTTCAAACGGCCCATAGGAAAAATTTTTCTATACTAATTTTTGATTATCTAGGCGATGGTCCAAATCAAGTTTATGTTTGATTTCCGAATTTCGCTCTGGGTCGATTTTTACAGATGGTCAAAAATGGAAAAATCGACGTTTGGACTTAGAAATTTTTCGAGGTCCCAACACAAAAAATTGTCAAAAAGTCGTCTAAAATAGCGTTTTTCGGCCTTAGGATGGTACCCATATATAGTAAATCGGGGTCGCTGAACACGATGAGCATACTGCCGACGCCGTATCTCGCCTGGTTCATCTGGTTCAGCTGGTTCAACAGTGAACCAGCCCCAAGTTCAAGCTGTCAACAAAGAAAATGGTCTGTAAACCATATAAAACAGCGTTTTTCGGCCTTGGGATGGTACCCATATATAGTAAATCGGGGTCGCTGAACACGATGAGCATACTGTCGACGCCGTATCTTGCCTGGTTCATCTGGTTCAACTGGTTCAACGTTGAACCAGTTCCTGGTTCAAGCTACAGGAGATAGCTGGAAGGTTGATCTTTTGCACACAAAGGTTATTGGGCATGGGGAATTCACTGGTGGTGTTATTTTGGGGATCCGACGCATGGCTGGCCAGATCTGGTTCATCTGGTTCAAAGTTGAACCAGTTCCTGGTTCAAGCTACTGGAGATAGCTGGAAGGCTGATATTTGGCATACAAAGGTCATTGGACATGGGGAATCCACTGGTGGTGTTATTTTTGGGATCCGACGCATGGCTGGCCAGATCTGGTTCATCTGGTTCAAAGTTGAACCAGTTCCTGGTTCAAGCTGCTGGAGATAGCTGGAAGGCTGATATTTGGCATACAAAGGTTATTGGGCATGGGGAATCTGCTGGTGGTGTTATTTTGGGGATCCGATCCAAGGCTGGCCAGATCTGGTTCAAAGTTGAACCAGTTCCTGGTTCAAGCTACTGGAGATAGCTGGAAGGTTGATATTTGGCATACAAAGGTTATTGGGCATGGGGAATCTGCTGGTGGTGTTGTTTTGGGGATCCGACCAAAGGCTGGCCAGATCTGGTTCATCTGGTTCAAAGTTGAACCAGTTCCTGGTTCAAGCTACTGGACATAGCTGGAACTTGGAAGGCTGACATTTGGCATACAAAGGTTATTGGGCATGGGGAATCCACTGGTGGTGTTATTTCGCGGTTCCGACCCATGGCTGGTCAGATCAGGTTCAACTGGTTCAAAGTTGAACCAGTTCCTGGTTCAAGCGACTGGAGATAGCTGGAAGGTTGATATTTGGCATACAAAGGTTATTGGGCATGGGGAATTCACCGGTGGTGTTATTTTGGGGTTCCGACCCATGGCTGGCCGGATCTGGTTCAACTGGTTCAAAGTTGAACCAGTTCCTGGTTCAGGCTACTGGACATAGCTGGAAGGCTGATATTTGGCATACAAAGGTTATTGGGCATGGGGAATCCACTGGTGGTGGTATTTTGGGGATCCGACCCATGGCTGGCCAGATCTGGTTCAACTGGTTCAAAGTTGAACCAGTTCCTGGTTCAAGCTACTGGAGATAGCTGGAAGGCTGATATTTGGCATACAAAGGTTATTGGACGAGAGGAATTCACTGGTTGTGTTATTTCGGCGATCCGACCTATGGCTGGCCAGAACTATGGCTATGGCCGCCAAATGGCTGCCAAATTCATGCCAAACCTATGGCTGCCAAATTCCGCAGATCTGGAAAACATCTCATATTATTCCCCTGCTGAAGCCTAACAAGGACCACAAGGCTGGGAAGTCCTACAGACCTATTTCCCTCCTATGTCCTGCGGCCAAAACTTTAGAGGCTCTCCTACTTCCGTTACTGAAGCACCACCTGTCAGCAGCCTCTCACCAGCACGGATTCAGATCCAGACATTCCACCACCAGTGCTCTCTCACTACTGGCCTCTCAAATAACCACTGGCTTCAACCAAAGAAAACCGCCCGGTCGTACAGTGGTCTGCGCACTAGATCTGTCCAAGGCCTTCGATTGCGTCGACCTTGACATTCTAATTACCGACCTTCTCCACTCCACGCTTCCCAGCAGCATCACTCGGTGGCTCAGCTGCTATCTCAGAGGTCGTCAGGCAATCACCATCTTCCGTGAAGTAAGGTCGCGTGCCAGGATTGTCCGCTGTGGGGTACCCCAAGGAAGCATCATCTCTCCGATCCTATTCAATTTCTACCTGTCGGGACTCCCCACTCCCCCAGAAGGGGTCTCTATTGTTAGCTATGCTGACGATGTGACCGTTTTCAGCACTGGCCCTCTCATCCCGCCAGTCGTGGACAAGATCAACGAATACCTACCACTACT
>JASAND010003748.1:0-52808 GCA_030248195.1 Trissonchulus latispiculum
TCTACGGTGCCTGAATCCGTCCACTATAGTTTGTGTGAGTCTGAGGACCTGGTCCTCAGTCGATCGGAGAGAGCGGAAGCCGGCCTGGTGCGGGCTGAGGACACTCTTGCTTTCCAGCCAGTAGACAAGTCGATCCTTGATGAGCTTCTCCAGTTTGGCTAAGGAACTTGTCAGGCTAATGGGGCGATATGACCCTATCTGCTCCTTTGGTTTACCTCTTTTGAGGATAGGTATAATCGTTGCTCGCCGCCAGGGAGTTGGGACTGTTCCGGTTCGCCAAGACAGGTTGAATAGCTTCAGCAGCAGAGAATCTACCATTGGCGACAGGTTGAGTAGCAGTTCATTGTCAACTTCATCTGGCCCGGCCGCTTTCCGCATCTTCAGTTGCTGCTTGGCCAGGTTCAGTTCCGTTCCAGTGAACTCCATGCAGAGAAATCCAGCTTCTCCACAGTTGCATGCCTTCCGTAGATCCGAGTTGACCTTTTTCTTCATTTTCCTAACTTCCTTGGTGCTTTTCAGTTTGCTGATGGCAGCATACTCGGAGATGAATCCTTCCGCCTTTTCTTTATCAGAGAGTAGTTGCCTTGTACCTTTGACGAGAGCAGGCCCAGAGGTGCGAGCAACCTTCTTACCCTCGACAGCATGGATAACTCTCATGACTTCCGAGGGATTCGATCTTGCACTGAGTGTGGAGGCAAAGTTCATCCAGTGTTGTCGCTTGCTGGCTCTGATATGGCACTTAAGGCTTCTGACTGCCTGAAGCCAGGCCAGCCGGTCCGCTTCTGCCTTTGATTCCACAAAGGCTTTCCTTTTCATTTTGGACTCGGCCAGTAGGCTCGTCAGCTCGTCGGTCCACCATGGCTTTGGATTCTTTCTACGGTTCACCGGGATTGCCACCTTTGCCGCATTGACGATAGCATCGGTGATGATTCTGTTGAGTTTGTGGACATTTTCTTCATTGGTAGCCGCCGCTTCCGTTAGGTTGGCATCCAGAGCCTGCCGAAATAGGCTCCAGTCAGCTTTCCCGTAGCATCGAAATTTGGGCGCACTGCAGGTGGGGAACGGGTTTCCAGCATGGAGTTCGAAGACAACTGGCAAATGGTCCGATAGAGTTTCTTCCATGACCCTCCAGGAAGATCTCAGATCCCAGTCACTGTGGAGGAGGGTAACGTCAGGGGAGGACAGTCCCCCTGTCTGGGGGTTGATCCTGGTTGCCTCCCCGTTGTTCGCTATGGTCATTGCATTGGTGGCAATCCAGTCCAACAATTCTTCACCTCTAGAATCAGTGGGCTGATTCGGGTCCCAAGCATCTGCGTGACAGTTTAGGTCTCCAGCGATTACGGTTTTAGGATGGCTAGGCAGGAATGTGGGATCAAAGTTCTGCTGTCGGGTGTCAGCAGCCGTTCTGGTGATTGGAGGGACGTAGAGGTTGACCACAGCATTTGGCCCGCCTTTCGATTGTACGTTGATGGCTACTAGGTCTGTAGTATGGTCGTTGTGTGCCAGGAATGTGCGGCCATCACGCACATAGGGCAGGTTGGCACGGATGCAGGTGGCCACACTGCCACCGACCACGACTCCAGGTTGCCTTCCCTGCCTTCTGTGTTGATGTTCTTCGGAAAAACCAGCTAGCCCGATCTGGGAACCCGGTTTCAGGCCAGTTTCCTGCAGCAGGGCAATGTCAATGTTAAGGTCGCTGCAGGTTTTGGAGAGGAAGCTCTTCTTATCGGCAGTGATTGTGTTCACATTCCACTGTAGGATCCGCAGGGTGCCCTTCCCTTTTGTCCTAAAGGCCCCGGCTGTGGCAGATGGGGCGGAGGGATTGGTGGGTGGGCGTGGGGGATTGCCTGGTTGGGTAGGGCCATTGAAGGGTGGGACAGGAGGGGCAGGGTAGTTGACAGTTGGGCGAGGTGCCCTGGTTGCCTGTGCTGGTGGGACTGGGCGGGCTGGGAATTGGCGTAAGCGGTTGGCAGGTGGGGCTGTGGGGGAAACTGCCTGGGTTGGAGGGCCACTGGCTCTGAGGGCTTTACATTTGGGACAGAGGTGAGAACTGATTTGATGCTGATCCAGGGCTCTGATGGCTGCTGCACTCAGGCCGGTGCAGTCGCCGGCATGAGTCCAGAGGTTACAGTCTGTACAGAGGATGGATAGTTGGGACCTCCGGACAGCCAGGCCGCAAGTGGCACACGGCCAGCGGGGCCTGGGTGCAGGTTGAGGACCGGGGTTCCTTTCTATGTCTCCGGCTAGCAGTAGTAGGAGGGCCCAGTACACCGGCTTACCGGGCCCTCCTAGCAAAAACCCAGTCCAGAGAATGGGGAATTGGGGTGCTGGTCTGCAGGAAAACCACAAAGTTGAAACCCATTTGGTGTTGAGCTTCTGTAGATCCGGCGCGCGGCATCCACCGCACGGCATGGTTCCACTCCACTCGGTAAGCCGCTCCACTGCGGCAAAGCGGGATTCTTCGGAACGGCCTCCTTAACCTTCTCATCAAGCAGCGTCCACAGGATCCTGTACTTGAAGGTTGAGGGAACCTCATAGACCTTCACAGTAGCCTCGAAATTGGCTAGCCAACTGGAAAGCTTTATGCTGCTTTTTGGTCCTTGGAAGGGCTTCATTCCCTTAAACCCTTTTAGATGTTCTCCCAATTGCTTGGCTGTACCGTAAGAGGCAGCGGGTTCCGCCGCTGACAGGTGCTGGACGGGTTGAATCGGTCCAGTTGGTTCCCATCTGGACTCCGAAGGCGTATGACTCTGCTGGGAATATTGTCCCGAGGTCGCCAACCGTCGTACCGGTGGTGGAGGGGTGGGTTCCCTCGAAGGGGCCCGCCGTCGTGCTGGTTCCACAGGCGGGTTAGGGCGGACCGGAGGTGGGGATTCCCAAGAATCATTCAAGTCAATGAGTGGGACCTCGTCTGGCTGCCTCTGCGGTCGTGGAGGCGGAGCATTACTGGTACTAAACGTACGGTTAGTCCGTCGTCTACCCATCTGATATGGAGGAGGCCCAGCATCTGGATCGTCCCGTGGGGTTGGCCAAAGAGCCAACATCTCCCTGCAAACCCTTGGAAAATTTTCCTCCAGTGCCTGCCACGTGACTGCCGGGAGTTCCGCCAGCCACTGAGTAAGCAAATCCCTGATGGCGTAGTATTCTGGCTCTGTAAACCGCCGTGGGTGGGCTGGTTGCACCATATCCTGCAATGGGTTGGCCCTCCGCGCGGGTACCGCCGGTGGATTAGCCAAGGGAACCACCCATTTGTCCATTGGCCCCCGTGCTTTACGGGCCTCTTTCTCTTTGGGCCCTCCTTTAGCTCCCTCCTGGTTAGCTGTTGGGCTAACCAGGTTGATCTGCACCGTGCTTCTGTGTGTCCGTCGCGGGGGGGTAGTCGGTTCCGGGTCCCGGCGAACCGGCTTGTCCATGAAGAATGTCCCTTCATCATCCCAAAGCAACCCACCAGAAGGAGACTGGGACCAATGCTGGCTTTGGCGCCTTCGAAGAAGGTTGCTGTCCGATCCCAGTCGAGGCCGTTGGTATTCCTGTTGCAAGCCCTGCTCAATATCATCCACTATTTGCTTCAACCCGCGCCAGTCCGAAAATTCGGAAATCGTAGGCGGTCCCCGGTTTTGCTGGTACAGGTGGTTTGCCAACCCCTGCCCAATATGCTGTAGTTGAGCTTTCAGAGCTTCCAACTGTTCCTTAGTCTGTGCCTCCAGGGTGCCTGGGTGAACAGGTTCCTTCTGTCCCCCTTGGGGCTCCGTCCCATCTCCAGCCTCGTCCGGTGATTTTGATGCACCCCCTGTCGTGGAGGTTTCCTCCTCTTCTTCCTCTGCTACTGCCGTGCCAGCTGGTTTAGGGTCCTTTGATCTAGTAACCGGAGGTCGGTAGCCGCCTGGATTCACGGCAGGGCCTTGACTTGACGCTCCCCTCCCAGCACTGGTGGTCGACACCACGCGGGTTCGCCTGGTTTCTGTAGACGACGCTCCCTTTTTGGAAGGGTCCTCAGAATTTTCGGGCGGTTTCGGCATAGCTGAGAATATTTGAGATCAATAGGGGCAATGACAAAGTATATACGTATACAAAGGGAAGGTACCTTACGTCAAGTAATAGTACGGGTCTCTAAAAGAAATCTTACAATTAAACCTAAAAATAAGGGGGTTAGCCAATTATACAAACAAAATGCACGTGAGATTAAAATTATGTTCAACAACTAGTACTAAAATAATTGGTTAAAAGAACACGATCACAAGAGAATTATGCAAGAAAAAATACACGAAATACCCTGATTAGAAAAAATAAACCGCGCAAAAGGGCGCCACAAACTACAGAAAAATGTACAAAATCCCAGACAATTAGGTTAGAAAAAATACGTACGGTGGGTCAGAGCGCAAGAAATCGGCGCAATAAACCCACATAAAATACACAAAAATCACGGCTGAACCCTAACAATAATACCAGAATAGCCACAAAAAATCACAGGTTACGTACACAAATTCACAAAAATTGGTCCCCACAATACGTACAATCACACAAGAAAACTGGAGAAAAAGCAAGAAAAAATTTTACAGAAATAGTTGAGAGGTCGGGACTGGCAGCCTAATGTAATGCTAGTAGATGGTCAACCTGACTACTAGCACTACGGGGTGGGTACTGCGCACAAGGAAACGACAGAACCTGAGGAGATGTTGTTCCAGTCGACCTGTAGCAACAACCTCGCCTAAACTCTGGAACAACTGTGGCCCTAACTCAGAATTATACAAGACAACACCACAAAGTTACACTCAACCTAATCTCAGACTGCCAGATTTCTATCTACCTAACTGCCTACCGAACAATAAATGCTAAGACCTACTCTACAAATAGTTGGAGACCAGTTTTTAATTTTAAAACCTAACTAAAATATTCTCACAAGATATCCAATTACTTTCATAGAATCCAAAAGAAATTACCAAAACAAATTATCACACAAATATTTAGAACAAATACTTGACCACTTACTAATTTACCAACACTCCGTTATTTATATCAAGAAAAGGGCCATAATACATTCACAGAAAATAATCGGAAATGAGGACTGATCTGGCCGGTGCGACCAGATCTGGGGACGGTTATATATAGTCGTGAGGGGGAAATCGGAAATAGCACAGGTGACAGAGCAGTAAAGAAAACACGGAAATACCAGGGATCCTAGCTTACAAGGGGGTCAACAGTCAAAGAAAAACTAAGTGGGGCGTGAATATGTAAAGATACGTATATATTGAAAACCGCGAAAGCACAACCGCTCGTACTCAAGGAAAAACTTAAAACTGACTACTTTCTATTCTTGCGTCAGACCACTCCCCTAAGTAACCAATCAGCGCAGAGTATTGATTTTTGAGAGAAGCCTGGAAAGTTCTGATTGGATGGAGGTTCCTATCTAGTTTTGCTAAACGACAGCGCCGCCTAGCGGCTAAATAAAAACACGTTACAAAAAGACTAGTTTAGGGAGAAATCTCACTCACATGAATTTCACACACACATTTCTTAACATTTTCAAAAATACACACACCTACATTTATACATCAGTCACACTAAAAATACCCACCCATTACAATACGACTTCAACATGCGCTAACAAGAAAACAATTTTTGAGCATAGATTTCTCGAAGTGTTCAAAGGTAGGAAACCTAAAGAACGGTGACCGGGTCAGGTTTCAAAAGGAACGCCTTCCCAAGGCTATTTTTCTGAAAACTATGAAGTATGCTCAAGATTTTGAGGAAAATGTACGTAACAATTTTCAAGTTTGGACGCACATTTCTCCCGAGCAGAAAGGCAAAACGAGAAATCATGAAAAATAGCCCTCAGCAATTGTCCCAAAAATGCGTGTATAAAGGCGTTTTTAATTGCTTGGATGAGATGAGAAAAATTTGTGTTGAAACTAGTCTGGTTGCGATTTTCCAAATTCCACATTTCTTTTCATTTCTGCTCTTTCCAATGGTATTAAAGATGTGCTCTCATTACTCCCTGTGTTAATGATTTAGTGGAGAGATTCTTGAAGACACTGCGAGAAAAAGCCGGTTCGGACATTGCTAAGACACATTTGAAAACTATTCGAGATGATGAAAAGGTACGTTTCATTTTCTTCGCTCCAGTCACGCATTATCGGTTTATTATTTTACACTCATAATCCAAGACTGCCGAAATTTAGCCCAAAGCGGCAAAGCGACTGGTTCTGGGTTTATTTATGTTAGGCGAAAAAAGTGGAGGGAAATAAAATAATCTGAAAATGCCAAAAATACAGTAAAAATAGCCTGTTTGCTACATACTGCTATAACTGTGCTAAAAGTGCTCAAAAATTGAGTTTGAGTACCAAAATAGACGATTTTTGATCAAAAAAATTCTGGCGAAGCCGGAAAAATATTTTGACTAAAAATCCTCAAAATTTGGTATTTTCTGGTCACCGTATATAGTGAGTGGGACGGAAGCTCAAAAAGGTTGGGGTGGGGCCGAGTTTGGGGGGGAGAGGTCGACTGGGGGCCCCCAGTCGACCTCTACCCCCCAACTCGGCCCCACCGGGGGGCAAACCCGCCCCCTCCCAGTAAAGTAAACCTAGTGGTTTAGGAGGTGGCTGTACTACTCTTCTAAATGCAAGGGATGATTAATTGTTGACCACTCCACAAACATTTTATATATATATATATATATATATATATATATATATATATCATAGGGGTCGCGGCAGCGACCCCTATAATATGTGTGAAAAGTGGCTGGAGACAGTGTAAAATAAGCTGCGCAAAATCCTGCGCAGATCCTGCGCAGATTTCATGCGCAAATTGTAGAGCACATCGAGTTTAGTATGTCTGTGAAGTTTCAGCCCCGTATCACTTACCGTTAAAAAGTTGCGCCCCGGACCGGTTATGGCGGCGATGTTTTTTTTTCCGGTTTCTCCTATTTGATGGTTGTATTGTACATAATGTTCGCCGCTTTCACGTGATCTGCAGCGGTGGGCCAACCTAAAGGGCTATGGGGTCTAGTAGTACCCTCTAAAGAATTTAAGAATCACAACTTTTTTTGCGTCGCAGCTGCGCCACAGCGCCGCAGTGGCGCCGCAAAGTCGGCTCATAGCGAAAAGTGACCATTTTTGTGGTCGTCGTTCAGGTCGAACGTTACGAGCTGGAGCTGATTTCTTTTTATATTCAGAAATTACATATATTGAACTAACTAACGGTCCAGGATGCGTTTCTCTATCACTTCCCTAGCGACCACAGTGGCCCGTCAAAGATGGCGAAAATTCGAAAAATGAAAAATCGAAATTTCTCGCTATCTATTTAACTTTGAACGCTCAAATCTTCCATACAATGGTTTTCTGGCACGGAGAATCGATTCCCGCAGTCAGTTTTACCGTCAGACCCACCCACAGTGTTTTTTTTTCGCCCACGGCTTATGTGTAATGTTACACACCTCGCCAAAAATTTTTGCTATTTTTCAGAAAAAAGTGTGTAACTACCTAAAAATTTCTAATTTTCTCCCGTTTTGTTTACCACGTATAAATATAAGTATATTGGTAATGGGAACTCCTTATTTCGCGGTGTTTTCGAAGCATCTTCTTTACAAGTGAAAATTGAAAACTCAAATTTACAGCAAAAATTGGTGA
This sequence comes from Trissonchulus latispiculum, assembly GCA_030248195.1. Lineage (NCBI taxonomy): Eukaryota > Metazoa > Nematoda > Enoplea > Enoplida > Ironidae > Trissonchulus > Trissonchulus latispiculum. The sequence continues at coordinate 7,629 of JASAND010003748.1, forward strand.
AGCTTCACCAAATCAACAAGACAAAGCTAAAAAATTAAGCAACTATAACGCAACGAGCTGCATTCATAGGTATATACGTATATACTGCGTAGCTAGAGAAAGGAAAAGCAGCAACAAGATTTAGCTGGGATGATTTTGACTTGATAGAACGAATCTAAATTTATTAAAATTAAAAACGCAAATTCATCTGAAGGGAAGTGAATGAATGAACAAATATACTAAAGACGAACTCATTCGATTGTTAAGTATAGAAAAAAAGCGAGTTATTTCCGTATACAACACAACAATAAAATCTAAAAGAAATGGTGTAGAAGGGGGTCTGGGGGGCGAAGCCCCCCAGAAACGGTACGTAAATATGTGGAAACAAATTAATGCGCATAGGAAAAAGTTCCCACTATTTGGCAAAACTTAACCAAAATTTCTGTGTAACGTTACACAGTCGCCAAAATTTTTTTGCTATTTTCCAGAAAAAAGTGTGTAATTACACGCGTTTTTGAGCAAAAAAAAAACACTGCCCACCCATCTTGCTGGGCTGGTTCCACTTTGCCGTCGGGAGGGTCAAGTCGGAAACCGCTTCCTGGAGGTCCATAGTAGGCTTTACCTGGCCTCTCAAAACTTTGTCTATAGGGGTTTTCTGGTGCGCCCAGCTCATTCCCGGTGTCCTTTTTGCCGTAGGACTCATCCATCTTGCTGTGCTGGTTCCACTTTGCCGTCTGGAGGGTCATGTCGGAAACCGCTTCCTGGAGGTCCATAGTAGGCTCTACCTGGCCTCTCAAAACTTTGTCTATAGTGGTTTTCTGGTGTGCCCAGCTCATTCCCGGTATCCGTTTTGCCGTCCGACGTACCTATTTTGCTGGGCTGGTTCCACTTTGCCGTTTGAAGGGTCAGTCGGGTGGGGGGTCAAGTGGTCGAAAATAAAATTTTTCAAAAGTGGTTAAATTTGGTACCAAATGAAAGCCCTAAGCGAGCTGAGCAACTTTTGTCATAGAACTGCATGCTCAAAGTGGCTGTAGAGTGCTGTGGTGGGGTGGGGTGGGGACTTAGGCGATTTTCGGTCAAAAATGAAAGTTTTCAAAAGTGGTCAAATTTGGTACCAAATGAAAGCCCTAAGCGAGCTGAGCAACTTTTGTCATAGAACCGCATGCTCAAAGTGGCTGTAAAGTGCTGTGGTGGGGTGGGGTGGGGACTTAGGCGATTTTGGGTCAAAAATGAAATCTTTCAAAAGTGGTCAAATTTGATACCAAATGAAAGCCCGCATCGAACTGAGCAACTTTTGTCATAGAAGTGCGTACCTAAAGTGGCTGTAGAGTGCTGTGGTGGGGTGGGGACTTAGACGATTTTGGGTCACAAATGAAAATTTTTAAAAGTGGTGAACTTTGGCATCAAATGAAAGCCCTAAGTGAGCTGAGCAACTTTTGTCATAGAACTGCATACCCAAAGTGGCTGTAGAGTGCTGTGGTGGGGTGGGGTGGGGACTTAGAGGATTTTGGGTCCAAAATAAAATTTTTCAAAAATGGTCAAACTTGGTATCAAATGAAAGCCCTAAGTGAGCTGAGCAACTGTTGTCATAGAACTGCGTCTTTATTTTCTCAATTTTAAGGATAGACACAGGCCATCACACACATATTATCCTCCTTTGTGCGGAGCATTTTTGTTACTTGTATATATATAGTTATTAAAAGCAGAATTGAATGTAGAATTTTTCTGTCAGGGATATTGGCTGTGAACCAAAATTAACAACCATAGGCGTATCAAAGGGTGGGGTTTTGGAGGTTGAAACCTACTTTTTTGAGTTGTCCATCCACAGGAGAATCATTTCATCATTCATGTCATCATTTCAGGGTAATAGGATGATGTAAAAGGCAAAATTTCAGTGTAAAGGATGTAAAAACATTTTGTGCGAAAGACAAATTGCTGTAAATAGACAATTTACTACGGAAATTCCCAGCGAAAATGAAGGATATTTTTGAAAAATTCTCCACTTTCAACTTCGACCCATTGTAGAAATACCCTAAAACTCTCCTTTTCAATATTCTGGATCCTGTTAACAAGGACATTATTTCTTGCCTCCGAAAAATAGTCAGTTATTTAAATTTGTTGATGTTTCGATTTTTGCTTTTAGGCTCTGGGTATTCTGTTCGATTGTCACTATGACGTTTCTAAGGCTGTGGATGTCTGCTTGAAGCAGCTGACTTCGACTCCTTCCAAAAAGTCTGGTATGTCCCTGTTTTATTTAGATTGCTCCAGTAATAACACAAAAGTGATTGCTGGTACGTATGCTTGGGCTTATTCTACTGGGGGGGGGGGCAAAAACACCCACCCCCCCCCAAAAAATCGTCCCCCCCCAAAAAATCGCCCCCCCCCAAAAGTGGGTGCCCCTTTTGGTACCAAATTTTGCCATGAAAAAATCGCTCAGGAGGCCTAATTAAAAAAATTTTCCGGCTTCGCAGGAAGGTGATTTTTACTCATTTTTTGCCTTTTTTAACACTAAATTTGCTTATTTTTGCAATAAAAATCAACTTTTACAGTGCATGCCAGAAAAATAGCGCTATTTTTAGCATACTTTTAGAAAGATTTTCGCCCCCTCCCCAAAATTTCCTTTCTCCCTCGGACTTTTGTGGGGGGGGGGGGGTCCAAGAAGCCCCCAAGAAAAAATGCCTAGAATAAGCCCAGGTATGCTGCAACTTGGATAGTTTCGACCACATGATGCCCAGGGGCGTATCCAGGGGGGGGGGTCCAGGGAGTCCTGATCCCACTTTCGAAAATTTTTTGAATTTTCTAGCTATTTTCATTGCAAATTTGGCCATTTTTTGGAAAAACTGTGATTTAGGGTCGCCCCCCCCCATTTCAAAATTCTGGATGCGCCCCTGAAATGCCTGCTTTGAGTAATAGCAATAGTTTGATTGCTTTTGTATTTTTCTTGATTTTAGCTGTTGGTGCTGATTGGAGTGAGAAAGACATTGATGCATTTGAGAGTGGACTGGAAGCCCATGGGAAAAACTTCTGGAAAATTCAGCAGAATTTCGTAGGTTTATCAATTTCCTCCAACACTACGCTTATGCTTGAATGCTCTCGAGCAGACGCTCATGAGCTATAAAAGTACTTTGCAGATGAGGAAAAGTTCGCACTGATTTTTGATTGTCTCTATGTTGATGCTTGGCAAATTTGTAGTATTATCAATTTCGATCTGATTTAATATTTATAGTTTGTCAAAAACGTTCTCTACATAGTAACCTATTAGCTTTAATGTTTCTTCATATTGGTGCGGCGGTATTATAATATGTTTAGCTTCCGCGTCGCTCTGTCAGTGAACTGGTGCACTTCTATTATCTTTGGAAGAAGACGGAGCGGCATGATGTGTTTGTTCAGCGGGTGAAAACTTTCGAAAAGACACAGTATCATTTTCATCCAACTACCAGGTAAAAAATACTTCTGTTCATTATGGTTGGTGGGGGTGGGTGGTTTGCACAAAAATACCCAGAGAGCCTTTTTAAATGCTCCTTTTGCTGCTCTCTAGCTAAAGTATTCGCTTGATGAAGTTGAGAAAAGTAGACAAACTTTAGGTTGCGCGTACATTTTAGCTAATTCCTCTAAATAGAAAAGCGATTTCATAATAACTAAAAAAGGCTCTCCCGGTATTCGATAGAGATATCGAAAGGTCTAGCCAATGCCTCTCGAAAATATTTGTTTCAGTCTGCAAAAAATTTGCAAAATTATACTAATTCAATAATGCTGTAAAAAGTAGTTTCTTGTATTCATTGGAAAGAAAATCATAAGCTGCATTTTGATATAAAGATAGCTTTCAAACTCTGAATAATGAATGAGTAATAACGGTTCAATGTTGGTGACTCTAAAAGGAATCTCCTCCTTAATTGTAGAATTGTATATATTTCAGCGATTTTGTGGAACATTTCCTGAGCTATTTGGGTCCACATTATCAATCTACACAACATACGCCTCATTCCCATCATCATCATCATCATCATCAACACCAGCAACATCATTACGCGTTGCATGCCACTTCTTCCAATCAGCATCCTACGAAAAGTCCCAGCACGGCGGAGCTATCGAAACCAATACTTCCGATTCCGGACGACACTCAGAAGGACCCGAAAGTGCTGCCTTCACTCTCACTTCCAGGACTGGACTCGTCGGCAGATTCCTCGTCGCCTCAGCCTAAACGGCGAAAATTGATGGCAGCGGCTACGCCGTCTTGTGCTGGAAGCACTAGGGAAGATTTGGTTCCGGAAATTCTACCGACGCCGCCGCAGCCGCCTTCTACCTTACCAAATTCCTCTTCACATTCTGAGACAGATTCTCATCAGTCTCTTCCGACTTCGCCACTGTCAACGTCAACCTCCTGCTCCCTAAGAACGGGAAAACCTCCGGCATCACAGGACTCCTTCTGTGTTAGCTAAGGCACAGCATGAATAGTTTCATCTGATTTTCCCTCTCTCCGCCTATCTCTATCCCTTTTGGCCAGTCTAGGCAGAAGAGCAGAACGTAACCGCTTGCATTTTCCCTTTTAAGCTGATCCACCCTCGGCATATATTAATAGTTGTGCTGAGCTGGCAGCTTTGATTTTCTTTATTTTACACGGACACTTTGCTATCTTGATGCATTATTAAACCTGTTGTCCTAAGAATTGCATTGCTTTGCTTTTAATTGTATGTCTACATGTTATGTTAGATGCATTATTCTACATAAAGATTTTAGATCACATTTTTGACGTGTTGTTGGTGCTTATGTTCAAGGATTGACCGAAGTCAGCAGAATTTATGATGTGTCGGAGACTATGTAAGATCTGGAAAAACTGTGTCTGTCAATCAAAATGTCAGGCTTTTATAAAAATATCAAAAACACAATCCACCGATTGCGTTTGTCGTATTTTTATTGTTTTTGTCAAGGTTGTCGCGTTAGCGCTCCCCCTAGATGTACATTTAGACGCTTTTGAGCAAAATGCAATTTTAGAATAATGCCTAAAATTTAATGTTCTTGCGACAGTGATAATGTTATTGCTAAAGATTTCTTATTAGCCGAGATTTTTCTTGAGTTTTCTGAAATTTCAGAAATTTTCGAAGCTGAAAATTTTCTTGAAATGCGATCTTCTACACTTTTAACGTCTTGGGTCTTTTGTGGGATCAAATCCAAAACATAACCAGTTGCTTCGTTCGTCCTTCCCCGTTCTCTCCTCTATTTGGAAAGGGTCAAAATTTACATTTTATAATTTTTGCCACTATTCGACAGCTGCATACTTTCTGCGTGTTGATTTTTATTACTGATTTTCCATTTGTGAAAAATGTATTGTCTATGAAGCTTATATTTTTACAGTATTGTGTTGACAGCGTTGTCTGTTGTCTTCTGTCTACTTATTTGTTTTTGTCCGGTGAAGAGGATAATTTTGTTTATTGTGCTGTTATTCTGCCTATCACTCTTTAGGCAGGCATTATTATTGAAAATCTCAAGAATTTATTAAAATCATCAAGTCCTTCTTGTTTTGATTATACCGGATACTGGGCTGTGTCTGTGTGTCATCAAAAATTTATCGTAAACTTGTAACTTTTTAATATCTCGTTTTATGTTGTGTATACGCACTCTTTTCTCATTCTATATGATGCTAAGTTTTGCCGAATTGAAACCAATTTTTTCTTTCTTAAGTATAGACAGCTTGCCAATAATTTTTGGTACGTCTTTGTAATTATGTTGCATTTTATTTTATTGGATATTTAGTTATTTGTCCTTGTTAGTTGTAAAATCCGTATTGTGCTATGTTCTATGTGAAAATTTCGTTCTATAGAAACGTTTTCCTAAATTGCTTCAGCGCATAAACGTTACAAAATTTAGCGTTTAATTTTTTGGAGTAATATATAATATGTGCTCTTGCCAGCAACTGCATTCTTTATCCTCCTGTCGGACTTTTGTTAAGCTGCTAGGAGCCCATCTAGATGTTGAAAATAAGATAAACAATGGAGAAAACCATTTCATGGAGTTTGCTATTACCTTTAGTTGATCATACTTAAAGTTTGCTTTGTAATTTGAGAAGAGGATTCAGCAGCATCGATATTGATAGTATTTATATACTGTGCAACTGTGCAATACTGAAACTCTGTTCATTTGTAAATATGTGCTTTTGTATTATTAAATTATTATGTAAGCTTGCAGACAATGCTATTACCTTCATTTGCATTTACATTCTGATGTTTCTCTTTTTTGAGTTCAAGCTGTTTTATTTGTACCAAGCTTGCAGCACCTAGTCAAAGTGTTGCAGATGCTAAGCTAGCTGACTAGCTTGGCCCTCTTCCCATACCTTGAGTTATATAGTATATCTATGTTTGTTGTTCGTACATTGTTTGCTCTTCACAATTGGCTCGTTCGCTGTCTCTCTAAATGTTAATTTCATGTTGTTCTTGAAAAACAGCTGCATCAAGCTCCTACTCCTGACAAAATTCTTTGATTTATATACGTACTTTGTTGGGGCGAGTTTACGATTGATGCACAAATCATGCCAGTTGACGGATAACTGAATGTAAAGCTTACAACTTTGTGTATTTTTGTTTGCAATGAAGACATTGTTTGAGTTGCTTTAGAATTGCTGTGTACTTCTGTATGATGATCTACGTATATATAATGGGAATGGTATTATATCTTATATTTACTCGTACGTACCTGTACGACTTTCGTGTCTCTGCGTTAGTAATTATATGTAACCCTTTAATCTATGTGACAAGTCAAGCGAGTGTTCAACTGGTGCTTGATGTATCCTTGGTTACATTTAATTAGAGAGCAGGCTGTTTAAAGGTTGAGATAAACCTAATCTAACCTTCGCTGGTAGTGTTTTTGCGTAGAACCGAGCAGAAGTCCCTTGCTTACCCAATAGAATCTAGAGTGCAGTTGATACATAATTTATAATTGCTTTGCATGCTATTTAGATTATTAAATTAATTAAACCTATTTAGTTGCAGTTTTTGTTTTCTGATTCTGGGTGTCGAAGTGTAGGTTTTCTAAAGATTAAAAAAATTCCTATGCCTGTATGCACATGTGAAGCTGGGCTTTTCCTATTGGGGGAGCACTTTGGGTTCCCCCACTCGACCCCTCCCCCACTCTCCATTTTTTTGGGTTTCCCCCAATAACTTTGATGTGCCCAGAAAATGCCAAAATTTAAAGGTTTATGGTCAACATTTCCAAAATGTTTCCGGCTTCGCCAGATTTTGTTTGGTTTAAAATCGTCTATTTTGGTTCCTTTCTTCCTTAGCCTGTTTAGGTTATTTTATCTTCCCACTTTTTGGTCCCCCACTTTGCCCATTCCACTGTTGAGGGGGGGGGGCTCACCCACTGCCCGCCCCCACTTGTTGTCCTAAGAAAGCCCAGTGAAGTATGGTTGGACTGTAGTGTACTTTTGTATTTGTAAAAATCATCGTCATTGGGTTTGACCCTGTTCCGTTTTCACACTGTTTTCTTTACTGCTCTTCTAAGTAACACGGCATGTATGTATTGTTCCATGTTTCTTGCTTTATTGTTCCTGGTTCTGCGGTGCTTATAACGTAATATAATGTGGTTTAGTGTTTTTATTATGTAACAGACATTTTGTAGAAATCTGCTTATGTATAAATGTTTTATTATTTTGTTTTGTGACATTTACAACAGTAATAACAGGAAGAGTAAGACACTGCACTCTTCTCAATGTAAGAAGCCTTCAGTAGCAGTAGGCAACGTTAAGCCCAGAATCACGGTCCATTATAGTCTTCTCAGCTCTCAGACTGTATGTAAATATACTACGCTGACATTTGCAACATCAGACGCTTCAGATAATTAACTATGTATAACTCGCTTTAGGAAAGGATCACAGCGATTAAGCGACTACCTTAAGGAAATGAAGTAAACGCGGGCTAGCAGGCGGGTTCACCAAAGATATATAGTCAAGCGGGGGAAAACCCCACTTTTTCTTTCTTGGGCCAGAACTGCCGACTGGTTTGGCCTAGCACGACTAATTAGGGTTTGCCCTAAGCTTTCGAATGAGGTATAGTTTGTCTCTCTAGGCCCTGTCGTTATGGAGAAATTAAAATTTCCGTGTCGGGAAAAACCCAATGCGGGAAAAAACCCATCGGCGGGAAAAAACCCACCCGGATTTTTTGCTGGAAGCGTGCCAGAACAATTTTGACGGTGCCATTCGAAAGAGTGGGTTGTTTTAGTAGGTCTACATCGAAAAAAACAATAGTTTTCAAAATTTTCGAAAAAATTGAATTTTGAAAATTTTGTATGTTTAAACACGTAAACATAGGCAAATTTTGGAAATTTTTAAAAATAGTTTATTTTCGCCAGTTTAAGCATCCTATAGTGTAGAAAACGCGTTTTTCTCGTATTTAGAGCCAAACTAGACCCATTTTACTGCAAAAATAAGCATTTTTGGTCAAAATTGAAATTTTGGCTTGAAATGGCGCCATGTCCGATTTCGACCCCTTGGAGCACCCACAACAGAACGAACCCAGGTAAAACCTATACCAGTTTAATTTATAGGCTGTATTAAACACAAGTATGTATTAGTTTGACCTTTCCTGCTAATGGTTAGAAAAATATTCAATTTTGAAAAGTGTTTTTCCCGCCGAAGGGTTTTCCCGCCGACTCTAGGTCACCCCCAGGTCGCACCGGAGGGGTTAGAGCAGTGTGACATATATCATCATGAAGCCCAACACATGCCCTACACAATACACATTCCGCTTTGGTCTAGGTCTTTCCAGTAGTTCAGAGTGGCCAGACAAAGTTTGTCAAATTTCGGCACTTGGACGGACCAAAATTTTCGAAAATTTCAAAGTTCCCAAGAATTTGCAGGGAAGCAGCGGGAGCGACAATAATGCAGCCTCTAGGGTTATTTTTGATGCTCTTCAAGATAGGGTATTAAAATCCTATAGCTCATACCGGTAAGCCCACACTGGAGGTGGGTTTTTCCCCGCATATATTAAAATGGGTTTTCCCCCGCTTGACTATAAGCATTAATCATAAAGGAAAAACGCCTGCCTGCAGTCACTAAGGCAAAGCCTTAGTCCGAAACAGGACATGCACACAACCGGGCCACTGGCTCTCTCCTGTTAGGTATTGTACGTATATTGAATGATTTTAGCTGCCAGGTTTGTGAAAATGCGTGGACGGGTGGACGGACCTTAGATATTTTTATATCGCAAAAGTGTATTTCTTGGAACATAGTAATTTGTACAAAATGTGGTATGTAGTACACTAGTATACAACATATTGACACGCTGTGAAAGTTCCCATTCCCTGTCCTAGATTTAGTTCTAAAATATTTGGAGCCTATTTATTTATATAGTAAACTTGTATTTCATCTGACTAGTGAGTGTCTTACTCTTCCTATTATCAAGAGTACATAATAACTAAGAGTGTGACAAGCGTCGAACTCTTAGTTATTAAGCTGGGGACATCATCTGCACGATAACGGCCTACCCCCTACACAAATTAGACCCCAGTGACCCCTCCCACAAATGAGTACCTAGTACACATTTGTGTACCATCACTCGCTTGTATGGTTATGTGGTGAAGCCAAAAACGTTCTATCAGCAGCTGGCCACTTTCGAGCTTCACCACATAACCATACAAGCGAGCGATGGTACACAAATGTGTACTAGGTACTCATTTGTGGGAGGGGTCACTGGGGTCTAATTTGTGTAGGGGGTAGGCCGTTATCGTGCAGATGATGTCCCCAGCCTAATAACTAAGAGTTCGACGCTTGTCACACTCTTAGTTATTATGTACTCTTGCTATTATAAATAAAAACTAATTATTATATAATATACACGCTAGACTTTGATTCTTTGCAATGCAGTGGACTTTCGTTTGTTTTCATTTTATTTGCTAAAATTATTTTATAAGAAGTTGTCGGACGTCTGTGTTCTAATTGTAGAGTTACTATTTTGTGTTCTGGCTTTGATATATAAACTTTGCGTTTTACGTAATAAATGGCTGGTCTTTTACTTGCGTTCTAGGTTTCTAATATACTCTTTCTTTGGAAAATTCCGTAAAGCTTGATATTTTTCGCTGTCACAACTTGATTAAATCTGCCTGCAGTTATGAAATTGGGTGAGGGGTAGGCCAATTTTTCTCGCCGATCCAATCCGCTTTACATACATTACTAAATGATTCATCTTTCAAATGTCTCCAAGTAAAGGTAACATGAACTAACTTTATACATTTAATGCGAAACCTAAGGACTATTACTGTCAATTTTCGCATCCTAACGGCCTGCGTTTCTTTCATCCACTTCACTTGACCAAAAGTCAAACCCCATGGCGTGTGAAAAACCTTTGACCAAAGTGACTTGCTTAAAGTACATGAAAGTTTGGTCACAATTGCAACAGCAGAAGCTGAAAAACAATGTCGCTGTCAATGACTATCAGACCACAGGACAATTAGAAACTCTCACCTGGAAAATACAGCCCTCTCCTACCACTCGAGGTGTTTAGTGTATACTGTATAGTGTACCACTTCAGAACACTCGAGGTGTACAGGCTGATAGGTAATGTTATATATAAACACATTTTTGCAGTCTGAACAAAAAACCTGGATTTAATTTTACTCATATTATACTACTTGACAATGGCATATATACACTTCCTTAGTTAGTTCAATGCAATGCGCATGGTTCATCCGTATTCAGTATTGCCTCAAGGATCAGATAAGGATGTAGATTTAAGGATTTGAAGCTAGTGGGTGAAATGGAATTGACTCACATTGGACTTGTCATTGGCCAACCAACCAAACCATCTACCAGCTGATTGCTCTTATCGAGCTACTCTCTTTTGCTAAAGAAATTGGCTTGACCGAAACATCTTGCCAACTGGTGCGATTAAATCCAGTCTAAAGTGTGAAAATCGACTAATTTTTGAATTGTGCTTTCTTGCTTATGTCGGATTTGGTCTTTGTCGCTTTCTTATTCGTTCTTTCTTAGTTCTTCTGCCCCAAAGCATTTTGGAACTTTCGAATTTGAAAATTTAGCAATATGCTAGTTGCTTTCACTTGTAAACCTCTGACAATCGCATGCATTTTTGCATGCGTAAGCCTTTTCTATTTACGTCTATTTTAACAAAGCCCAGCGTATGAGCCAGCCTGCATTTACAGTATAAATTTACAGCGGCAGATTGTTTGACTTTCCTGTTAGCAACATTTTTGGCATATTTGCGAGTTAAAGTGTGAATAGAAGCGGAAACAGCTAATTCTATTCTATTCTTCTTCCTTCGCAGTTGAGGAGATATGTATATATCAAATAAATCCTACGTGGTAGCGAGCCGAGAAGGGTATGCCCACTTTTGGCTAGCTAGAAATTGAATTTTCCCTGCAGAATTTTGCTACATGCGTCGGCAAAAGGTTTTCTGCATACAGTGTTATAACATTTTTGAAATACCTTACTCAAATTGAATAAAGCTTTTCTCAAGCTTAGGGTTTAGCATTTTTGACATATTTTCCTGCTAACATATGTTCCTTTTGGTATGCAGTTTGTTTGATTCCTAAGTCCGTTCTTACATTAATTCCTTATCAAGGCTTGGGTCTGAGTCAATGTAAATTTTTTCTAACGATAGGCTCTATTTTGATGACATATTTGCTTAATCAGGGCTGCACAAAAACTGGTTGTCGCTGTCGTAGAGCGTGCTTTCTCCTGTGGGTTCAGAGAGTGCTCTGAGTTTTTGCCTTGTTTTTCTGCATGTTCCAGTTTGTGAAAAAGTATATATGTAACTACTGCAGTGAGAGTTTAACTTTTATTGTGAGTCATTTTAAAAGCTGTCTTCATCATCATATCCCAGCATTCTTTACTTCTAGACTTCTCTCAGTTCTGGTATATATTAATTTTGTTTTCAGTTACGATTCTGGTGGATTTTTCTATTCTTGATAGCTTTTCGGTTTCCTCCACATTAAACTTGGTCGGTTGTTTTTGGAAAGCATCCCCTGAATCTCTTACTATTTAAAATCTTTTAGATGTCATCAAGAGTACATAATAACTAAGAGTGTGACAAGCGTCCCACTCTTAGTTATTAGGCTGCAGACATCATCTGCACAATAACGGCCTACCACCCCCACAACTGAGTACCTGGTGACCCCGCCCACAACTGAGTACCAGGTACACAATTGTGTACCAGCACTCGCTTGTATGTTTACATGTTGAAGCCAAAAACATTCTATCAGCAGCTGGCCACTTTTGAGCTTCAACATGTAAACATACAAGCGAGTGCTGGTACACAGTTGTGTACCTGGTACTCAGTTGTGGGCGGGGTCACCAGGTACTCAGTTGTGGGGGTGGTAGGCCGTTATTGTGCAGATGATGTCTGCAGCCTAATAACTAAGAGTGGGACGCTTGTCACACTCTTAGTTATTATGTACTCTTGATGTCATTAAGCTAAAAACAGCCTTCTAAGTTATATACATAGGCCCTATTTCTTTAAAGATTAAACGGATTAGATTAAAATTAATCCGCATTAAAGAAATAGCACCTCGGATTAAACGGATTAAAATTTAATCCAGCGAGTTAAACTAGTTAAACAGATTAAATTTAATCCTATTTCTTTAATGCACCTAGGATTAAAATTTTAATCTAATCCTGTTTCTTTATTCACACTTCGGATTAAAAACTCAACGAGTTAATTTTAATCCGGCCTGCTTAATCGCTGTTTCTTTAAAGATTAATTTTAATCCAATCATCCGCCTGCATTTTCAACTAACTTTTAATCCTCGTGCAGCTATGCGGATTAAACTGACTAAAAGTTGGCGGATTAAAATTTTTAATCGCTGTTTCTTTAATGGCGGATTAAATGGATTAAAATCAACTCGTATAATCCGCGGATTAAAAATGGTCGGATTAAACGAGTTAATTTTAATCCGTTTAATCCGTTTAATCCATCATTAAAGAAATAGCAGTTAAAATTTTAATCCGGCTGATTTTTAATCCGTTTAATCCGACCATTTTAATCTTTAAAGAAATAGGCCCATAGTCTTGTAAATAATCCAGAAATCGTTTGACTGACGTCTCCCTGCTGAAGCTTTCTTTCTGGGTTTGCCTGTTTCACAGGACTGGGCTGACGCGCTAGGGTTAGATCTGCTCTGAAATCATAAATTTACTGAATCATCTGGCTGATATTCTTCTTGTATTTCGACTTTGTCACTGAGAAGAGTTTCTATATCCTTTGTTTCTGTTTTTGGTTATACTTTCTTGGCCGAAATCGGAAAATTGTATAAAGCTGCACTACAACCTGTCAGTGATTTTGTTCCACCACCGCACAAAAGCAAATTTCCCTTTTCCACGAATTAACTTGTTGAATCTACTGTAGTATGCTTAATCGGCAGAAATTCGATTGCTTGGTAACAAAGCTATACATTCTCTTCTGTTCTGTTCGCTTTGTGATCAGAAACGATGAAACTTGTCAAAGCCAACGCAGTCTGGATCTAGCTTAATCCTGAATGAACGTCTCGTACAAAAGTTTATTCAAGTTTTTCAAGGCAGTGAGCACCTTCTGAAAATCCTTTATGTATATATCAAATTCTTTAATTTTAATTTTAATTTGTCGTGTTTAGATTTTTCAAAAATGTTGAAAGAGGATTAACGTTTACGTCATCATCACCGTCTTGCTTATCTTAAAAATCCTTGGAAAATGCTTGGCAAACGTTCAACAGGAACTCCGCCAAATATCGCTGAAAATGCCAAGAACCTTGACCTGCCTGCTTTGTCTCAGCCAAAACGCGAAAAAAGGCTGGCTACAAGGTATAACTTTATCTGGTTATTATACTTGATTATCTTGGTTGTTTGATTAATTTTAGAATGATCATTATGCTTGAATTTATTAGTTGTAGAATCCTAATTATAGTTGCTGTTAAAAATGTACTTTAAAATGAAAACTCTATTTAATCTACTTTCAAAGCTGATACATAGCTGCTGCCTGAGCGTTAATGCTCATTTATGATGTTTTTGTTGTTTATGTATATTCCTTTGCATAAACTAAAGGTTGAATAAGCTTAGGTATTCACCATGCATAATTTACTACAATCACTTGAATGCTACTAACTAGTGATTAAGGTTAAACCAATGACAATTTGTGTAAATTAAGCCCGGTTCACACTGCACAAGGTTTAAGGTTTAAGGTTTAAGGTTTATGGTTTAAGGTTTAAGGTTTAATGTTAAACTAGTTGATTTATGCTGAAGTGTGCACACTGGAAGGTTTAAGGTTTAAGGTTTTAGGTTTAAGGTTTAAGGTTTAAGCAAGCCGAGTTAAAAATAGTTTAACTCTGTGTTTAGGTTTAAGCTTCCACTGGATTATATATGAAAGGTTTAATTAATAATTTTCATTATATGCATACTAGAATCTCTTACTTATAAACAGAACTAAAAAATTTTAAAATCCGTGGAGATTTGAGTGCACACTGGCTGATATAAAAATCAAGTGATATTCAGACATTCGTTAAACCTTCCCGCCCAACTGCTTAAACCTTAAACCTAAAACCTTAAACTCTAAACCTTAAACCTTAAACCTAAAACCTTAAACCTTAAACCTATTGCAGTGTGAACCGGGCTTTATTCTTTATTGTAGCGATAGCTGTGAGGATGACGAAGAAATCAACGTTGTGGACTGTTCAGATACAGAGGAGGGTCATTCACTGTCTCCCAAGGCTCCACTTGATCTTAGTGTGAGTCGGAGGACATGTCAAGATTTAGCTGAGGAACCGGCCCCTTCCAACCTCTCTCCTTTGGATCCACAGCGTACCCAGCCCACTCCGCCTATGCGGACCGCCCCCACGGGGCAGCCCAGTGTTAATAGAATCTCTGTGATAAAAACAAGAGGTATATACGTTTTTGTTACATACATTTTGTACAGGAGGTTTTCCTATCCTCAAAGTCAGTTACAGAAGCTACATTATTATCTCAAGATGCCTGCTACAGCTCCGTTAAAATCAAGTGTATAGCGTTTCCCCTTTTCTACTAGCCCGTGGTTGATTTTTTCAGAAGATCTCGAACGTATGGCTTCTGACAGTGTTGATGAACACTTTCGAAGATCGTTCAATCAACAGCCCACAATTGTTGAGGCTTCTGAAGCCGATGGTATGTAGCATAGTCGATGTTGCTCCTGACTGTGTTATTTCAGAAACTTTATAATTGTACTGTTTTATTTCGAACCTTTAAGAACTTTATTATAAATATATTTACGTAGTTATAAATTAAGTATATAACGGATATGAATTGAGGATTGAGAAAATGAAGAAAATTGGTCAGAGTAGAGATTTGCAGTCGAGGGCCCCCTACAGCTGAGCAATCCCTGTATCTATATTGCATTGATTTAACTTTACTGACAATGGTTAAGAACTTGTATAAAATTAAATGAGTACACAACGCGCTCCCTGTGACTTCTTATGTACCTCCATTCATGAATATAAATGTAAACGATGAATTTTGTCTTTTTTTAAGTTGATGACCATTTTGCCAGAGCCTTGGGCGAAGTCTGGTGGAAATTCAAACGCGAACACAATCAGGCTACATCTCAACCTGCACCAAATAAGCCGTCCCCGCCACAAGAGACGCCCACTCCCACCACTTGAACATTCGTCGTATTGAGTTTGTTATTGCGTCGCGACGAATCGACATTGACGATTACACCATTTGAAGTGCTACCTGAGCCTTTCCTGTTCCACTGACGGTTCACCTTTTCTAACATTCCTGACGACTTTGACTTGTTTTACAACAAATTTATTGCATTCTGTTGACTTCTGGCTGCATGAACTTGGCTGTGAGCTAGGATTTAGACAGGCGGGAATGTAGAGTAGTTGTAGTATACTTTTTTGTTTTACAACTTTATTCTATTCTATTCTCTGTGTATTTCTGCTTTTAAATGCTGTTTCGGTTATGTTGATTAATATTGTAAAGTTTGATGTTTTGATGTTTGAACATTAAACGCCTGTAATTTCTTTCAGCTCCATAAGTTATGTGAACGATGAGCATTGAACTAAAATTTGAGAATTTTCAACTGGAAATGCTAAACTTGCGAATTCTTGGTACCCGACCCGTGCCTTGACCTGCCACGGTAGACCAAAATCCAGTAGTGATCCGGTTACCGGAGTCTTTTGCCTGTGTGTAATGTTGAAAGTAACAATTCTTGAAATTCACTGATCGCTTTAAATATATGAATATTACAATTTTAGCCCGTTTTCGAAAATAATTATAATGTGACCTGCTGCCTCGTGAAGGAATGAAAGAATCTGTAGCGGTACCAGAGTGAAACTAGCGTAACACAATATTTCGGTTACCCCGCGAGAGCAACTCAAGCGAGGAGGCCGTGGCACAAGTGAATAACAAACCAATCGCGCAGGAGCCGCCTCGCCTCGCCAAATATTAGACATAAAGGGTGTCACATCCGCTCACCTCAGAAATAACAACTAAACTAACCTAGGAATTCCACCACTAAACCAAGCATCACCAGAAATTCACGACACAGAGGGTTGGTCCGAGGAAGCCGAGGCCACGGGGGGCACCTGATTCGCTACGGGAGTTGGTCAGGTTGGGCCGGGCCCCACGAACTCATCCCGATCAATTATCTTATTATAAGCCGATGTGCTCGCCGGACTCGGCCAAACTGATTGAGATGACCCATTACGGCAGCCGAAAACCATGAACCAGTAAACAAAACACTACTGTTGTCACACTCTTGTCTTTGTCTTTATGTAATCGTGTCATTACCAAGAGTGTGCTACAATTACACAGATGCGGAAAAGGTCCTCTCGCAGTTAAGGGGCAGGGTAGGGGTAGGGAGGGAGGAATATGAGTTTTAACTAAAGGTTCAGTATTGAAAAAGCAAACTAGGTTTTTGTCACATGATACGTATGTAACTAAGTTTGATGCAAAAAGGCTTAAAGCTTGAAAGAACAACGCAGTGTAGCCTAGCGTATTTGCTAGTCTTCACAAGTTGATCCAAAGAAATATGGCAGAAACATTTAAAGCTCCCACTGGGTGTGTCAAGGTGTGCAAGAAGTGAGATCGCTAAATCCTCGCTCTAATGTCTAGAAATGCTAAATTGCTTTCTCGAACCACGAGTGAGGATTGCTACAAAAACTCAGAACAAAAAAGACCGTTATTAGCACATTCTGAACAAAGGCAGAATCATATCAAAAAACCTCGATATTCGGTGATGTCAATTTTAATAGATCAAAAACGGCGCACGACCACCTCGCGCAATGCAAATTGCAAATTGCAAATAAGCGACATTTAAAAATTTTCAAAATGTATCTGTTATTTCCGAAAAAGAAAACACTGGACAGCCGGAAAATTTTCAATATTTGACCTAGTAAGTAGTAACCTACATTCCTTGCAAAATGTCTCTGGTTTGGCCAAACCGCTAATCCGCAAAAACTGAAATAATGATTTTGAAAAATTAATTTTGAACACCAATATTTGTACAGACAGGCGTCCTT
Source organism: Trissonchulus latispiculum (assembly GCA_030248195.1). Classification (NCBI taxonomy): domain Eukaryota; kingdom Metazoa; phylum Nematoda; class Enoplea; order Enoplida; family Ironidae; genus Trissonchulus; species Trissonchulus latispiculum. The sequence continues at coordinate 25,074 of JASAND010003748.1, forward strand.
GCAATGAATCGTTCATAAGACTCAAAACCTTTTTACCTGGATGTATTGGCTTACTTAACGCTTCGACGATGTCGACTCGTTCGTTCGTAGCCCTTCCCCCTTAAGATTAATAAATTCGCAACACACAATCAAAATATAGCCCAATAGATAATAATAATTATGGGTCTGTAGCAAATATCGGAATAAATATCGGAATAGAAGACGTTCAAAGTTCTAGTTTCAGTTGAATCTAGTTAATAAGGTCCGCCGAAAATGCTGAAGGAGAATATGATGTTAGTCTTTTGTGAATATCCATTAATTAGCTAACTAACTGTGTTGTAAATAACTGGCATAAGCGCAAAGAAATAACTCAACAGAAGTAAAAGACATGTAAAAGAAGGTTACAATAAACGGGAGGTAAAAGTGACTGAAAACTGAACGCTTAGGAGGATTGCTAGGAGCAGACTTAGTAGATTGGTTAGGAGCGTCTTAGGAGAATTCTTTTGAAACGCGCTTGGGAGCGCTCCTAACCATACCTTAGGAAATCCAAAGACGCTCCTAACTATTCTCCTAATGCTGCTCCTAAGATTTGAATTAGGAGAATCTTTTGAAACGCCTCCCAGTTTCTTACTGTTTGGTCGATGACGGACCTGGCCCGAACGGTTGGGGGGTCGGCAGAATCATTGTGTTGAGATTCCATGCTCGAAGCTGCCGATACATAGACAGATTCCTGCAAAGTGACAGCCATCAATGGACCAACATCCTCCAAATCTTCTAAAGAACCGATAAACTGCTGTCAACAGAACGGGCTGGGCCCCTTTTAGATCCTGTGAAGCCAGAACCAGCACCTCTCGCCCTCAAGTCTGCTTGTGACGCTGGTCGAATTCCAGAACCGACTCTCGAACACCCGAGGTGGACGGACCGGTTCGGTACTTGATTCCTCTTTACTTTCTCTACACAACTTTGGATACGGCTGATCCCGTATCTTCTTAGCCTTCAGTCTTTCGGACATACGTACAGACCATTTTTCAAAATTCTTGGGCGAAACCCGTTTGACTAAAAGTGCTGAAAAAATTTATTCAAGAGCAAAAATACAAATGGATTTACCTCTAGGTACTCCAAAAACACAGGTTATATGCCTATGATGGAAATTAACTGCGATACCGGCTACAAAAATCACAATATAATTGCTAAATAGAACAAACTAACTCGAGACCTGAAAAGAAGGGGATTATGCAAAAATAACCTAAAACGAAGGGGGTTATATAAGAATAACCTGAAAAGAAGCAAAATTTGACAAAATCACAAATGCACAGGGAAAGTACCAGGAATCGCAACAAAATGACAAATTAAGTTATCTTTGACACTACAAAAGCTTCGGTATTTGCTACCTCAAATCCCAAGAAAAAGGCCCTAGACTAGCTCACCCCAAAGATAGAAAAGTTATTTGTAGCCTAAAATTAATATTTGCAATAAAGAATATTTTGTCATGTGGATTTGTTCAATAAAACATCATATTTGTATTTCAATTCAAATCGGCCGGCATGCCAACCAATGAACGCAGTTTAGGATACGACATTACCAAAAAACGACGTCTTTGAACAATCTATCCGAGTAATGAGCGGCTTCAAAATAAACCAAAAAGGCTAAATATGTGATGAACAGTTTTGGTCTCTTATGAAGGTTCGATCTTGGATTCTGCTGGAAAACGGAATGGAATCTATGGAATGAAATGTGTCTGATTGCCATTGTATTTGTATCCTTATTTATTGTCATAGTTAAGACATGAATTAATTCCGGAAATTAACTGGAATGAAGTTTCAAATTTAAGTTGGGTTGTTTCGAGCTGGCAGTTAACTTTTACTAATTATGCTGTTGCGGGACAGCTAGGTAGAGGCCCGTTGGGTGCCGCTCCCCAGGCGGATTGGCAGGTGTAGAACGACTGTCAATGATTAGTGCAGAGCACGGTCCACTCATTAATTCAAGTTAATTAAAGGGATTCTGCTATTATGGCCAAAACAACCCAACATGGTCAGAAAAAGGCTAATGTTCACTCACTGTGAGGCGAAATGCAATCAAAGTTTATTATATCTGAATAGATTAAGATCTGCTCTTGCGATTTATGAAAGAAAAACAACTTATTCTTGGTTCGTTTTAATTATACAAGTCATTTTCAAACTTCATATGAATATTACAAAGTTACTTTCAAGTTTTGTCCATATCAGTGGTTTTCGCTTAATTACTCGTTAATTAACATTACTAATTAGTAATTAGTATAAGTTTTATGTCATTAAAACCAGCAAGCTGTGCTCTTTCAGAATATGCAAAAATATTTAGCGTTTCTGTGGTTCGTTTTCATTCTACAAGCTGATTTACAAGCCACATACTGAAGCTTAAGTTGGCCTCCAGATTTGGTTGGTCACAGTGTTTTTAATTAAAGTTTCATGTTAATTAACATCAATAATTGAGTTAAAACTTTTATAAAATAAACTCAGCAGGTCTTCCTCCTCAAGATAAGCTAAAAATAATTGGTACTTCTGTGGTTCGATTTTTTGTTTATACTCGATTTTCTGACCTAACCGTTAGAGCTCGGCCGTCTCTCAAGTATTGTAATCTTAAAAGGTTTAAACTTCATTTCAAGCTTAATTAAAGTTTATGTTTAATTAAGTTAATCCATATTCTAGCTAATTAATTAATGAAAGTTAAATTAGTTAAGTTTAAATTTTAATTAAATCAGTTTTATTGGTTTTAAAGCAAAAGGGAAACTCGGTTTGCCCATTCACTGAACTTAACTAGTTTTTGCTTAGCTAGTGTGAATTCTTTTCAAGTTCTTCTCTTTTATAAGTTTCGGTTTTGTAATTTAAGGGAAGACTTTTATGTCTCCTCTTATTGTCAATTTCAAGTAACAGTTGTGTTTCTTCTGTAACGGTACAAACTTTCCGCTCTTTGAGTCCAGCTCGGCTGAGAATACATTTTGTGTATGTAGTAACTCAACTACTTTAATCACCCGATACTATTCCAATTCAAGAACACCACCAAGCGTGTGATCCAATCTCAGGATACCACACTTTCCCCTCTTCACAAAAACAGATAACAAAAACAGAAAATTATACATGCATTAACATATTTTGTCTGTGCAGTTAGCTCTCCCTTTAAACTATTATTATATCTTCTGAGTTATCATCCGTTTGGTCTTCCGGTGTTATGACATGAATCATACCAACTTTTTCAGATGGGCAGGCTTTTCTGTAGTGGCCAACACCACCACAGTTATTGCAGCTAGCCGTTTTAGCGGGGCAACGCAGCCCTTACAGATGTTTTCTTCTTCGCCGCCATCAGAAACAACGCTGGTTCTTTGCCTATCGTTTCCAGGTTTGAACGACTGAAATCGATTCCGCGGGGTTGAGTAGTGGCTAATCTTATTTACTCTGGCAGTAGCACCTTGCTGAATTTCTTTCGATGATTGAATTGCGCTTTCTATAGATCGGGCCAAGTCGAGAGCTTTTCCAAGGGTTAGATCACGTTCCATTAGGAGACGCTCCCGTTTGCGCTGAGTTGCCGTCTTCTCAACAATCTGATCACGAATCATCTGATCCTGGAGATCTCCGTATTCACAGTCGACAATCAAGGCTCTGAGCTCTGAAACCCACTGATCAGTTGTTTCGCCACTTAACTGGCATCTTTGTCGAAACTGATATCGACGGGCAATCACGTTTGATTGAGGATCAAAGTGTCTTTCGGTGATTTCCACAGTTTGGTCAAATAGCAAATCTGGATCATTGGAACCCGGTAGCGTATAGAATATGCGCTGTCCTTCAGTCCCCAGCAAATTGATGAAAAGGGCCGTCCTTCGCTGAGCACTAAAGTTTGGTGCATCGCGCCACAAGCAAGCAAATAGTTGTTCATGGACCGTTTTCAACACTTCCATGCAACCACAGGATTTCACGGAGTATGTAAAAATGGATTTGGCGAGTGCCCTAACGCTGGATTCATTTCGAGCAAAACCACGCCTCGTCGCCAGATGTAGTAACTCAACTACTTTAATCACCCGATACTATTCCAATTCAAGAACACCACCAAGCCTTTTGATCCAATCTCAGGATACCACAGTGTATTTTGTATTTTGTAAGAGGCTTGTACCTATTTAGTTAATTAATTAATTATACCTATCTAACCAGCAGTCTTAAGTCTTAACTACGGGGACCCTCTGGTCCAGGTTTTAGTAGGGTGTTGCGTCTTGTTTTTCTCTTTTGCGAGAAATTGACGTACTGTCAATTTCTCGCCTGACTGCGTTTGTGTTAATCTAATTTCTTTCCTTAATTTGTAACAATAGGGGAAAAGGATTAGTTTAATTTCCCTTTTCCCTCTAATGTAAACACTTCAGGACCCGCTAAAAGTCACGTTATGATTGCACTAAGTTTGACCCAATCAGAATCATTTAGTGCGCGCCGTTTTGCGCGGAGGACAATTTCGGCCAATCAGACTAATGATTGCCGAAATTGGAATGATTGACAGGTAGACTCACTTTTCACTTCAGTCTTACCTTGTCTCTCGACTTGTACGGCCGCTTTTTGGCCTCTCCCTTCACTCCCCCCTGTTTTCTATTATAGGGCGTTACTATGCCCAATTTCCCCCCCCCCCACTCCGGAAAGGGGCTAGTGTATTAACACTAGCCCCTCGTCAATTTTTTGGGGTTTCATAGATTTGAAGGGGGGTTTAGGATGATTATCTCACCTTTAGGATCTCCTCCCCATTATCTGATTTACATCATGCACTAGTTTTTTTAAAGCGATTTCTCTCTTTTTCTGGGAATCGCTTATGAGATTTATTAAAGGACCCAGAGGTCCTCTTCTAAAATATTCCTCTTAAGAATTGCCCATTAAATTAATTCACTTTATTCACTGTCTTAAATGATATAGATACACTGTAATATCGTCCGAAAGGAAATCCACTGAGAAGCTTGGACTTTTGGGAACTCTCCCAAAAGTCCCAAATTTCACTTTTAGCTAAAATTTTCGCAATTTCAAACCACAGAAGGCACTCTCAAACATACGTGTGCTTGGGGGGGGGTTGGGGGGGTTTTCACCCCCCCCCACCCAGACCTGAGCTCTCCCCCCCCCCTGAGGGGTCCCTCACCGCCCAGAATCTGGATTTTTCCGGTAAAAAACCGGAAAAATCCGGTTTTTCGGCGGCCTTCGGCCGCCCTTCACCCCCCCAGAACTTCCCCTCCTGCACATGTCTGCTCTCAAACGTTTACAAAATTTTACACTCCTCTCAAACTTGTAATCCAGTTTCTTAGGGATGATTTCCTGGACCCGGGAAATATCGTGTTAGGATTTTTCTCTGAAAGATCCTCACGGTTTTAACCCATTTGATTCAGGTCCGAATCAACCTTAACTGTGCCTGCCTGGATTCGGCGAAGGGTATGAAACCTGTTCGTTTCCACGGCTATTCGGTCTTCCCGACAAAGGAAGACACCCAATATGCTCTGTCCGACGTGCTTTGCATCTAGTCCGTCTTGGCGACCATCGCGAAGGCAGTTATTGCCGAGGATTGGACTAGGATCATCTATCTCAGTGGCGCCTGGGTCTGGGCAAACCTTGCCGGGGCTACTTATGCGATGGGTCCTCTCCAGCAAGCCGCCGAGGGCACGCCAAATTACGGCAGGGCGTCGCCAGTGCAGAGGCAAGCTCAGCTGAAGAAACGACACAGCCTGATCGACACAGCCTCGAATAATCGGACTCAAATGGTTGAAGACGTGAAGGGAAGATTTGCCTGGTCCCTGCTTCTTACGGAGAAAAAGGGTGGTAACACCATGCACCCATTGTGAGTGGCGTCCTGGGTCCCGTTGCTTCGGATTTTGCGGGACTTTTGGATGCTCAAATTTCCAACTTTGCGACCGAGGGACGACGTCCTTGACTGGAACCGAAACTGGTGGAACCAGAACCGGCGTCGCCGGGCGCCGACACCGGAGCGGCCCTCTGTAGGTAGTGGGTGAGCACCCTACACTGGACGACCGCGAAGAAACTGCCGAGTCGGTAATTGAGCCGACTGGGTGGTCCGACTCGGAAACATCGGAGAAGAGTAGAACAACAACTCCACAGTGCCGACGGAGACAACTGTGGAGCCATCGCCGACGCGAGCTCCGCCGGGGAGGTCGCAATGCCACCATTGACTCTGTACCTACCCGGTACTGGAGATCCTCGGAACCGAACCCAGCCACCGGAAACCTACCGGTCGGGCTATCGCTCGGCACCGACTACGCCGAAGGCAACTGGTTCTGTGGAGGTGCAACCTGCCGCCAGTTCTCAACCGGCCGACGAACGAGAGGAAGCATACGAATCTGAACCGGAAGCGGGCGACTTCAAAATTGTTGAAGAAGCCAATACCGACAAAGAAATGCCGATGGACGCCGACGAAAGTCGTCCACCTTACCGTTCACCGCGATCTGCGACTCCGACGGAAGAGGATGCTCAGCGGGAAGCCGGAACCTACCGCCCTCCGGCGCTCGCTGAGGGTGCTGCTGGTCCGGCAATGTACCCTTCCTGAAATTTCTTGGGTGTTTTCATATTTAGTTTCTTAGCAATTTCGTCTACTAGTATGGTTTTTTCACGGTTTCTACCAAATATGTGTATTTTTTGTTCTGCCTTACGTACGTATGTACTGGTGTTTTTCTATTGTTACTAGTATTTCTAGCATATTTGCTTGTATTTGTTTACGTATATATTTGCAATAGTTTCTTCAGCATAAAGTGCCTTGTAAATTGTTTGTTGTGGGAGCGACGCTCGTGTACCAAGCGCCGTACGGTCAGTCCACTCAGGAGTTCGGACGGCGAGCCCAGGTTAGATGTAACGCAAGAGGCTGACTAACGGTCAACCTTTTCGCTATTCCTTTTATTAAGAAATCATTCTACTTGGCTACCAACTGGTTTGCTAGTCAGCAAGCATTCCTCCACGTGTCATATAGCTCCACCTATAGGCTAGGCCTGGGGTTGGGTGGGGACCCCCTTTGGAGCTACATGATTGGGACACCCCAGCTAGAGGGCACTTCTCTTGGGAGGGGGTTATCCATCCAACTTCTCCTCCTGTCAGTGTTAGGTTTTCCCTTGAAGTGTGCAGTCGCTATCTTTCTCTCTACTCTCTCCCCCTCTTTCTCTATACCTCCCTTGTACAGTTTCTCCCGCTGTAATTCTTCAGTGGGCCTATATTGGTACGTTAGCGAGGCTTCGCCCATATATAAATTGGTGAGTGTGTGTTAGATTATTTTACTTTATAACTGTACGTGTTTGTCGGGCGTTGCCCTCCTAAATTATATTAGTTACTATTTCTATATTTACTATATCTCTATACTATTGTTGTTACTTTATTAACTATCTCCACTAGGTGTGTGCTTTTTTGGGTAGGTTATTACTGAGCTCCTAGGTTAGCTTAGTGCTATTTCTGAGGTGAGCGGGTGTCCCTCCCTCACTAGTGTAAAGATTTGGCCCCAGAGACTGGATAAATGGCGACCAAAACCATTTACTGGGGTGCTGTGCGCTGTAGACTGGACACGCGACCTGGACTGGAGATGAATTTCCAGGCCGACCTCGACAAGCCTCGCCAATTAGAAGAACCCAAATAACGTGAAACTTAAAACTCAACCCCACTAAATAACCCCTAATCTAAGCCCTAGAGTCCCTACTTACCAAACTAACGCAACTAAAACTTAGCTAGAATACAAAAGGCCAAGTGGCAGTGTTACAATATTTACTATAATAGAGGGGGGGGTGTTACAATAGTTTCTGGAATAGACTTACAGATATGTGATCCAAACGAGGCAAGCAAATACCATAAAGCATAAAATATCCAAATAATGAAGTGACATATAATTATATTGCCCACCCACCCATTATAGACATTATAGTGTCCCCCACCCAACCTATCACCAGATTTAGGTGGCTTTTACTCGTCTAGCCCGACTTTCAAAGCTCTGAGGGAATCCAAAATACCGTAAAAGAAACGGGAAAATAGCATAAATTTTGGAGCAGAGAAAACTCAGGAATAGCCGACCGTCTAAAGCAAGCGCAAAAACTAAGACTGAATAGAAAGATGCTGGCGGCCGCCATAGTGATTACTAAATCACGTGACAGGCCTCCAGCCAATCAAATTTTAACAGAGTTTTGAAATAGAATTTTGGGCGTTACTATGGATATGCATGATGTATCTTTGCAGAAACACAGACAATTATAACATTTCCAATGCAATTTACGGACTATCGGGGCAATTTCAATAAAAACTACATACATAAGTTCGGACTAATTTTAGATGGAGAGTCTTTTTAATTAATAATAAAATATGACAGTAGGGCATCACCGCCCTACTGTACACTAGGTCTACTTATTTGGCGAGGCTTCCCCGGCCCGCTCCTGCGCGGTCGGTGTGTTATTCACTTGTGCCACGGCATCCTCACTTGAGTTGCTCTCGCGGGGTAACGGAATCTCTGTGTTAGGTTAGTTTCAATCTGGTACTGCTACAGAATTATAGCAGATATGAGAATAAGAACTAGAGTAACTTAGGGGGGGCGAAGCCCAACTGATAAACAGTTATACTGATATACTAGAGATAGGGAGAAATGCGACTGTACATGACAAGGGAAAACCTAACACTGAGACTGAATAGGGTGAAGAAGTTTGACCCCTCCCAAGAGAAGCCCCCTCTAGCTGGGTTGTCCCAATCATGTAGCTCCAAGGGGGGTCCCCACCCAATCCCAGGCCTAGCCCAAGGTGGAGCTACATAACACGTGGAGGAATGCTTGCTGACTAACAAGGCAGCAAAGCTGGAACCGGGTTACCGTGAAAAATGCCACAGTCATTAAATACTTTTCAAAAACCTAGAGCAAGCATATGTCATAGTTATTCTTTTTGGGTTGGTGATGGAACATGGAAGCCAATACTTTAGCCTTCCCAGGCACGATCACAAATATTTTTGGAATTTTCTAGAAAACCGGGTCACCGGGTCAGGGCTCAACCGGGTCACCGGGTCAAGTCTAAGTGACCCGGTTCCATCCCTGCAAGCCAGTTACTAGCTAAGTAGGTTGATTTCGTAATAAATAGAATAACGAAAAGGTTGACCGTTTGTCAGCCTCTTGCGTTATAAATCGTGTGCCTCAATGGGACACCTCGTCAGAGCTGTGCTTTACGGATAGCCTACGATTTATAGGTTTTAAAGGGTAGGCCTACGCCTGCAATCACAAGTCTCATTAGCTAATTCATAATGATAATTGGTAAACCAGTTTCAATCTAAAAGCTATGGAGCGTTTACTCCTCTACACAAACCCAAATCCATTGTGTGTGTGAATAGAATGTCTGTCGATAATGCCCAATTTTCAGGCTTTCTTTACTAACGTAGCTCTTCAACTGGAACAGTATATTAGATGATTACTTTAGACGTAATTAAAATTTTAAGGCTTCCATTTGAAGTGCCGAACCGAAGTCGTCTAATTGTCATTACCGTTTTCTCGTTGTCGTCCTTACTTCCTGTTCTACCAAACGTATTAGCCGTCGTATATATGTATGTATGTGATTGCGATTACAATCCTTATTTGTCTTTGGCACGCTGATGTGGTGTATTGTATAAAGGTTATAATTATTGGGTTTAGTTGGCAAAAACCATTTATTGGGCAGTTTCTATCCTAAGAAAGAAACAAAATGTTACTATATTTCATGGGACTCAGTGCTGCCTTTGTAGGACGCTACTATTAATACCTTCTCTCTCGGTCAAGCATAGTCAACCAAGATTTCGGAAATTCATGCTCTCAGCAAGCATTCTTTTCGACTGTAATCCTTTGGAGCAGGCATTAAGCAACAACAGAACCACTGACTATTTTATGTAATGAAAGATGATGTCAACTATATATAATCTATGCATTTAATGAAGAGTTTTCCTCAAGAGAAAATGAAGTCCGACTCTGACACCCTCAGGGTGCCTCATTTACTTTGGTAAGATTTTAGCGAGGTTAGCTTAGTAAAAGACGTCTTAATACGGAGTGACACTTATTTTAACAGTGGGGCCCGATAGCATGTTGTTAGGGTACATGCAACAACATCTGGATGCTCGGGCCCATTGTCGTGCCTCTATACATTTTGGAAAATTTCCATACACAAGTTAAACTTCCCTTTACAAACTTTTCGCATATTTCAAAGAGCTATTCACTATTACTGCGCAGACTAAATCGTTGTTATGTGGGATGCTTTGCACCTTCAGGATATTTCTACACCTGTTACGTTTTCTGCACATTCTGCATTTCAAATACCATCCATATTTTACGTGGAACTCTACTCTTCAAAATTCATTGGCTGTGTATGTTCTTAACTAACCTTGATAACACCGGCTTACTAGAATAGACTAACTCAGTGTGGTTTCTAATCTACAGCACTACAACTTTACAGGTTTTGCTCCGTGTAGTAAATTTGTTAGAAGAACAAATGTGTTTTTATATATACTTACCCATTTGATTCAGGTTGCCTTTACGACGTATTGGCCTTTTATTTGATTATTAATAAAAGAATCATGGGTTTAATTACCACCCTCGCAGTTACAGTGGTAGTCCAGCGCTACAACAGGTTTGGATTCTGGGGAACCACTCCGAAAAAATCAAAAATATTAAATGGACTACTGTTAAAATGACAAAACTTGCTAGTTTTTACATGCTGTAGTAGAAATTTACGGAAAAAGACGATTTTGAACAAGTTTTCACCATTTTTGTGAAGTTTCCTAAATTTTATCAATGCGATAAAATACATAGATATAAATGTATGTAGATATAGGATGTTTGAGACTATTTGAATTGAATGAGGCCATCTTGGTGGTGGTCATGATGATGACGATGACGTTAGAGCGTTAAGGTTCCCTTTGAATATGTTTTTCGATACGTGATCTGGAAACCTAGGGCTCATATGATTATTGTAAAAGCTTATTCTGCAATAATAGTTGGTATTAGCAAGAGTACATAATAATAAGAGTATGCCACTAGGCAAGCTCTATGTTAAAAAGAATTTTGAGCTCTATGTTTGTGTTCTAAAGCTGGAAGCAGGCACAAAATTCGCGCACGCACTGCTTGTGTTTTCGAGCTTAAGCACATAAACATAGAGCGAGTGAGCGTACCCCCGTTTCGACTAGGTACTGATTTGCGGGGGGGTCACTAGGGTCTGATTTGCGGGGGGGGGGTGGGCCGTTAGCGTGCAGAGCATAGTTTTTGCTCTGATAACATAGAGCTTGCCTAGTGGCATACTCTTATTATTATGTACTCTTGGTATTAGGGAGTTGGTAAAATTTTGGATGTGGTAGACATATATACTTATAAAACTGAAATTTCCATACCATTAGCGCAGGGTCCAGCATTGGTGGAGTTTAAAGGCAAACTTTCATTTAACATTATAAAGACAAGCCAACAGAGGACCACCCGGCTTTTAAGAGTTTGGGTTGGAGATTGCGTTGTGTTGTTGAATTTTAAGCTACATTCCTAACAAGTCGTCGCGGGACAGAGTTGGCTCCGGGCCCAAAATTTCAGACCCGGCCGGGACCCGGACCCGTTAGGCAGTACCCGGACCCGTGCAGACCCGGATCCGGGGTTAGGCCTAACAAAAAAATTGGGATCTCGTTTGGATATGGTTTTTGTCGTAGCAGTTTTTGTCATGAGTCCAGAGACAGTGTGAGCATACATTAACACGGGGTCCGATTCTGGGGGGGGCTACCCCGACCTCGGTGAGGGGTCTACCCCTGAAAAAATCCAAAATTTTAGGGGGGTCTGCCCCGAAATTAGCAAAAATTCCGAATTTTTAAGGGTTTTGACCAAAAATAAGCAAAAAATGGCAATTTTTAGCGATTTTTAAGAAATTTTTTGAAAAAATCGCTAAAATTTGCTAAAAAATTACCAATGTTCAGTGAAAATTGCTGAGGGGTCTACCCTTTTTTCCTTTCTGGACAAGAGGGTCTGCCCTTTTTTCCTTTACGCTGAGGGGGTCTACCCTTTTTTTGTCGGTCTGGGGGGGTCTGCACCCCCCCCCATTCCCCCCCCCCCACGTTATCCTATGAGTGTGAGACTGTCCTTCGGATAAGTTTATGTACGATTGCTCTGAAGGAAGGAAGGTGAACGAATTTTTGGTGGCTCTTATTTGAAAACAATGTCCTTGAGTTTGTTTACTATATATACTTTTGGTGCATTGCAAAATTTTATACAAAGTTATTAATTCGAGTTATCATGTTTCTACTTCCAATTCTAGTTACATACATATTTTGTTTGTAGCCCAGCAGGGAAGCATAGATTAGAGAGTCTTCAGCTAGGCAAAGCAACTACAAACATTGTAAATCTGAATGCCTAACACATGGTTCTACCATCTACCAACCTTTTATTAAAAAAGAAAAGAAAAAATTATAATGTTTTAACATCCCTAACTGTATGTACCTAAATCCAGTTTTCCTTCAGTACTTTGGACCCGGACCCGGATTCGGACCCGCGGGTCCTAAAGTTGGACCCGGACCCGTCCCAGTCCGCTGGTTCCTGCGTCAACCCGGCGTCAACTCTGCGTCGGGGTTTATTTAAAGCATAAGCAGCATTAAAAGTTGTGCATTCACCTAAAATTTTGATCAAATTAAGTGGATACATTGACATTCTACATCATGTTATAAGAACGCTGCTGACCGTAGCGGTGTTAGTTGGGCAGTTAAAGTTATGCTATTTTTAATGTTCGATAGAACTATTTTCCTGGGCTGAAACGTCAAAGTTTCCAGAAGACTTGCCGTTTTCAAATTAGGGTATATCCAAATTAGGTTTTATGAATTTCGAGAGGGATAAAGGCGCAAGAGTTCAGGATATATTTTGATCTATGGGATTTATTCGTATCATAAATAATTATTGCAACAAGGTATGTGACTTTACCTTCATCCAGAGAAATCACTAAGTCATTTTAACGTGCCTAATAAACGATATTCGGAGTTCGCTTAAGTCAGTGTCAATTTCAGTAGTCCTGAAACCTAATAAATGAATTCAAAGGAAGCTAAGAAGTAATTAAGGTCGCAGGGTTCCAAAGCACTTAAAGCTATTCCTATTACTTTGAAATTTCATGTTCAAAACCGATGTCCTCAGTAGCTTCATCCACTAGACTTCTCAAGAGAGCTATGTCTTGTTTTTACAGCCACATGGAGACTCGAGATGGGAATATGAGTCAAACTTTGGCGATAAACGCAGTTATTTCCATTTTATGTCAGTCCATAAATGGTGTCACAATGATAGAGATGATACTTTATTATTATACCATTGTTGCCATAGTCGTGGGACTAATCGTCAACTGCTACTGCGGAATTAAATTAATTTTAAACTGCCATAAGTTTCAATTCTTGGCCCATCTTGCCATGATTATTGTTTCCAATTTATGTTTTCTACTGTTACTCAGCCTACATTTCCTGTTTAAGTCAATAAAGCAATCAATGCCGTTCGGTCTATGCGCCGTTACAGTGTACGTGATGGCTGTAACACAGCACGTACCAACCCTGTGCTTGGCTGCAGTTGCGGTTGAGCGATACATCAACATCTACTTGAGATGGAACTTGCGATGCATACACTGTTTTTCACAGCAACAAATAAATACAGTGCTAACGTTGCTGATATTTTGCAGTCTCACACACTCTTGGGTAATTCCTTTGGTCAGCTCTACTCCCTATGGATGTGTGGTTAATTACTATGAGGAAGGTAAAGGAACTTTGATTCAGGTCCTTATGGTGGCCAGTGTGACATTGGTTTACTTTCTTCCGTTCTTCTTGGCTCTGACTGTCAACAGTTTAGTGGTATATCGATTGTATCAGGATTCCCATGCAAGACCAGGTAGTACCAGGTACGCTACGTCCGTCACGGAACTTTGCTGAATATGTATATAGTTAGGGCAAACCTGTGAACCAGTTGGCACGATATCAGCTTTTTTGCAACAGTTTAGCCTACTAGCAATCAGATGTTTGCTGTAGGCCCGAATCTAAATATTAGGTATTAAATTGATGTAAGCGTGAATCTTATTATTTTTACATTGAAGACAGACGGATGAATTTAGTAGAAGCGATATTGATTTACGCTTATTTATCTTAGAAAATTTTTACACTGTAATTTTATTTGCTTTCAAAAATCTATTTGTAGTCAATGAAAAAGTTAATTTTTAATTTGTAGAAGAATATATATGTTGTTCTGGTTGTGGTATGTTTGGAAAAATGTTTTAGATCTAATCTTGGCTTCCTGCAGAAGATTACTAACTCTTTCCAGTCCTTAAGTATTTCGACCAGCTGTGAAAGAACGGATCGGATCAATAGCGACGTTGACGAACTTCGAAGGCTGAGGGTGTACGAAGAACAAATTCCTTTTTCTGTGGCGCCACTTCCTTTCAGGAAGCGATCGAATTCGGCGCCGCCCGGAAAACTTTCTTCTTATTTGACATCAAGAGGTTGTGATTCGTACGTCATAATATCGCGGGAAATGAACGAACGGCTTGCCAAAAATCGTCGGCGCACATTTTTTCTTTTTATTTGTCTACTTTCTGTGGATTTTGTTCTAAATTTTCCGAATCATATTCTCAACATAGCTCAACGATATGATCCGTATATATTGTCTGAATCGCCATACATAGCCCAGGCGGTGCACATCACCAGCTACGTTCTTTGGCATTTGCAGTTTCTGGTTAGCCCTCTTTGTGTGCAGTTGCCATTATTCCATAAACAGCGAGCTTCTGTTCAAAATGACCAATATAAGGAAAGCAAAAGATTTTCATTGGCTAATACTCTATAGTAGACTTGACATCTGAAAAACCCGAACATGGTCTTTGTGCTGTGTATGTACATGGACAGTGACCGTGCTAAATATGAATTTTTTAACGTCTGGTCGACACCATGGGTTTTATCAATAAAACAGGAGTTTATGTTTAAAATTTTGTTAGGTAAGCAAGAATAAGCGTAAGCCTAGAGTTACATAGAATTTTGCAACAATATCTTAGCCACAATACCTAAGCGAATATCTCCCACCCAAATATACTCAAATACATCTGACATTTATTACCATTTTCGTGAAGCGGGCATCCATTTTTGTTCTGCCTGGAGGAAGAACTATTACAGGGAGTTTGGCTATGTTTAACATTGCAGAGTAATCTCTAATTCACAATCTGCCTATGCTCAGCATAGTGCTAGTATAGTAGTCTCATCGACTTTTTTTTAATCAAAGGGGCTGAATGCGTTCATTTTTAAATTGTTTTTTCCATTTTTTATTCCTCCTGGAGCAGGAATACCTATGATGGGTTTGTTGCATCTTTTGCATGCATTAGCTCTGTTCTCTTAGAAAAGGCCCTACGTTTAACACATGTCTAGCTATGTACTATTGTTTGCTTTCACAATATGCAAATTAGTTTTTGCAACAATAAAGCTACACAGTGCTAGTGTTAAAGTAAACGTTTCTATGGTAACCAGGTACTATTTGAAAACAGCAACAGATTGAAAACGTATTTCTATTGGATGACGGTGCAATTGAACGGAGGGGGGGGAGCGGATGGCAGACGACAGGTTTTAATGTGCTATACCTGCGGATCTTAAAAGCGAAAAGCGTGCCAGCTGTAAGTAGTTGTAGTAGTTACAAACCAATTCGCACTCTTGGGTGACATGATGATCAGCAATATTAAAGCAAAATTCAGACGATTCTCGGCACAGGAATCTTGCCCTTATTGGGCAGTGGGCACTACTTGTTATTTTTATTCTGCACTGCAATTCTGACGCAGCCGGATAGGCCTGAAATAAGTCACTACTCTGCACCTCCCATTTATTTTTTATTCCCCCCACGTTATTTAATTCTCTATGTGATTTCTTGCACGATACCCCCTTATGATCTTTCAAAATCAAAGATTGCAGATTCTGCGAACGTTGCTGCATTTATGCAAATTAGATTTCTGAAAATGTTGGTCAGTCAACGGAATGCTTTATGGCTGACTACTGCTTAAGCAGCTGCAGTTCCTAAGTGACACCTAAATACTAAATAGGTGAGATTTTCGGTCGATCTTCCAAATTTTACTTTAAAAATTCACTTAAAATCCTTCACTCAACAAAATCGCACCAAAGGAGACAGCGGCACTCTGTAAGTTCTTAGTGTCTGTGCACAGAGGAAAAGCAGGAAAGCTCGCGAATGCTTTCCAATAATACAGACCTAACACACGTGTAAGCAAACATGATAAATGCCAAAACAACGATACATTTTATTAATCTCAGGCCACGAACGGTGGAGGAAGAGGCAAGAAAAAGGGTTGCAGAGACCCCTGTGCAAATATAGAAATCATGCTATTTTATTTTTAGCGAAATTGTGTTTGTAGCATAACGGATTGTTTTTCAAAGTAATGAGTATTGCGTGTACACTAACTAAGCATTTCGAAGAATTTACTCAGGCTCAGTGCTAACATTAGGCAGCCTTAAAACAAAAGCAATTGAAAGTTTGCCCAGTTGCCAGAAATCAAATTGCTTCCTTGCAGGTTGACTTTAGCTTATCAAAATATGCACAGCTGCAGAACTACATCCCTTTTAGGGGTCAACTTGTTAAAACTCACCTCGATTTGTAAGAGGATCGAAACTCATACACCCAGACTCATACACACAGATCACCCAGACGGCAGAGTCTCTGCAATTTGATTGGTTGTTGATTCACTCATTCCCCAATCCACTTGGAGGAAGACTATTAAGGCTATTATAAAACAGTAGTTTATTAAAATGTCGGAGGTTAACTGCCGCCTTACGGACAACTGCCTCCACTTTAATTGGGTCGAGGGCTGATACATAATTTTAAGAAAAAGTAAACGGCTGTTCTGCAACTCCTTCTCATGGTAAATTAAGGCTGCTCCCGCCGTCAGATTGGTTATTGCATTTCGCTACGGAAGGGATAGATGTGGTGATGATATATCTCCATCTTGAATTCAGACCAGCTGTCGCGTAGTGATGAGTATTGTAAATTCTAATGGTTAATTAACCACAGCAAGAGTACACCATAGCAATCCAGTTTGCTCACCATCTTTCACAGCTTGTTAACAGTAACACCATTACCGTCGGATATGTACAGCATCAATTGTTTCAAAATTTTTTACTGTAAACACTCAAGTCAAGAGTTACAACCAAGTATGGCATACATTATAACTTACAGTTGCAAAAGCATTTGCTTGGCAGAGGCCAAAGTTAAA
This sequence comes from Trissonchulus latispiculum, assembly GCA_030248195.1. Lineage (NCBI taxonomy): Eukaryota > Metazoa > Nematoda > Enoplea > Enoplida > Ironidae > Trissonchulus > Trissonchulus latispiculum. Next base: position 42,271 of record JASAND010003748.1, read on the forward strand.
GCGGAAGAATATTTTCCATTTTTGATTCCTTTCTGTATTTGATTTCCAAATAGAAGTAGGCGGACACTGTCACCAAGACGAGAAAAATTCCCACATAAGTGTACTCATGCTCCACCCGGAGATAGTCATTCAGGGAAAATTTGAGGTACAAATAGGACAACGCTTGATATAAACTGAATAGGGCCAGATACCTATGACGAAGAAGAGTTAAGGAAGCTAGTTATCGTATAAGAAAAACAATATAACTTACCAAAATTCTGATTTTTTATTATGTGCTTAAAGCTTTTATTAAATGATCCCTAAAACAATTGGTTCGGTTTGAAGGATTACTGCTGTTGGCTGATTGATTCAAAAGTGCTCATATTTTGGTATGATAGTGCTGACTGTTGATGCTCGGTGATTTCACAAATTTTTACAAACTTATCCGATAAGATCGATGAAGCTGGTCATGTCCTTTTTAGCACCAGGATTCGAAAATGCCCCCAGAGGGGTTCCTCACCCCCCCCCCCCAGAATTCGGTTTTTGGCCAAAACCGGAAATCTGGTGTTTCGGCGACCTTCGGCCGCTGATTCACCCCCCCAAACCCTACTCTCCTGCACATGTTTGCTCTGTTAGCAGTACGGTTAGCGCAGAAACAGATAAAAAAGACAAGTGTTACGGCTCATGCTTTGGCTGCTTAAGAACCAGCGGAGTGACAGAGAAACGGCCCAACAAAAATGTAGAGATGAAGAAAAATACATACCAACTTAAACTTGGGTTGACCGTAGAGGCCCATGTCAAGATAAAAGTTAGAACCCCCAGAACCCCCGTCAGAAAAAAAGGTTCTCAAATTTTTTTCATGCGTTTGCATCCAGGACTTTGATTTATACGTGACTACGTTGCGGATCCTTTCCTTCAGCAGGTACTTCAGCAGACATGATACGTTTATAATATGTATATATATGTATCTCAGTCATCAAATTTGTAGCATATAACCGGGGTGTACTGGGGGGGGGGTCCTCCTGGCTTTTCTCATGAACTTAGACTGAAAATTCTGTGTATGAAACATCCAATATCCACAATATGGGTATCAATCGAAAGCTGACGACAAGAACAACAAGTTAGTCCTTAATTTAAGCCAAGACAACGCGCACACTTTTCGGTACACCCGGACTCCAGAACCCTCTGAACTTCCAGCAAACACTTAAAACTAGGCAGTAGAGGATCAAATCTTCTGAAAAAAATTTCAGAACCCCCAGAACCCCAAGAACCCCCATCAAAAATTTGAAACTAAATATATGTGGTCACGGATCAAATCTCTTCGAAAAGTTAAGAACCCCCAAGAACCCCCAGAACCCCCATCAAAAAATGAAACTAAACATAGTTATAGATCAAATCTCTACAAAAAATTAAGAACCCCCAGAACCCCAAGAACCTCCATGAAAATAAAAGCTTCAAGAAAATCAAGTGGTAGATCAGAACGCAACAAAAAGTGACTTTTATCTTGACATGGGCCACTGTGGACATATTCTCAGTCAAAATTTTCAAAGTATTACACATACTATTTATACTTAATTTAGCCTGATAGATTTTTGACCATGCCGTGAAAAATCATGCAACAATTTTTTGTTCAATAAACATAATCTAATTTTGAATGCTTAACATTAATTTCGTCTCTTTCTTCACTCCTCAGTTGTTTCGTTTCTTCGTTCCTCCGTCGTCCGCAGTAGCCCCCAGCCAATCAGAAGCTCAGTTTGCGTAAACAGCTGAGAGCTGAATTTCCGTGTCTTCATTTCTCCATCATATGTTATTCTGTTGGTCCGTCGCGCCGTTTAAGAATGAACCGGGAAAACGGAAAAATTGTCCGTTTCTCCGTTTCTACGCTAGAGCATAAACAGGCATTAGGTAGGTAGCGCAACAAAGTGAGCATGCGTATCCCCAAGAGTGCCTGATAAGTAATAACTAAGAGTATGCAGGGTTGTGCGTGTACCACTAAGAAATTTCTCGGGCCGGGCTAGGGATCGGGCCGAACTGATTTCTCGGTTCGGGCTCAGTTCGGGCTTGGGCCAGCGCCAGCCCGAGCCCGGCCCGAAGCCCCAGGCCCGAGTCAAGGCTCGAGCGGCCCGAACCGAGCCACGGCCCGAACGGCCAGAGCAGCCAGAGTTGCTTCAGAACTTGGAAAAAGCACTCACCTTATTGGCTACTTATTAAAATGTTTAAAAATATTTGAAGCTATTTTAAGTATGTACAAACATTTACATGTTCAGAAATATAAATACCTTAAACATAGGCATATTTCGAAAATGTAAGCTTTATATTTTTGTATATTTGAATTATATATATTTGAAATATATATTTATTTTATTTCTAAAATATTTAAAGAACGCGATGTTTTCTTTTTACAAAAATTTGTAATCTACCTTTGTATTAACCCGGTAATAGCAGTAAGCAGGAATCAAATGCGACGTATTAGTAGCTATCTAATACCTGTAGTCGCACAAAAATGCACGACTAAGACGAAGTTCTAACTCGTCATAGCTATGTCTCCTGTGTGGTGCCCAAAATATTTCTGCTCCAGAATCAACCCTGATACTGTGAGCTGATAGAATGACCCGAACGGGCCCGAGCAGCCCGTGCGGCCCGACTCGGTTCGGGTCTGTGAGTAGATATAAAATGCCGATTCTGGCACAAAATAGGATTCAATTCTAGTTCAAATCTAAGGGAATCCTACTTGCTTTTAGTTCAAAAGTGACTCCTTCAAAATAGGATTTAGTATGTAATCCTTAGAGTAAGTTAGCTCGGTCAAGCCTTAACGACAGCACCGCGGGACGGTCCTCTGCTACCGCTGTCACATCCTACCTATTCTACCTAATAAAATAGTCCCTCCATTTTACCTAACAAACTAATGCACAAAAAAAAGCATTATTACAACTCTTTCATTTTACAGTGTCCATATGCATAACCATACATTAACATAGGGTCGGGTCTTGGGGGGGGCTTGTCCCCAAAAAATTTTCAGGGGGCTTGTACCTTGAACAAAAATTTTCAGGGGGGCTTGTACCTCAAGTAAAAATTCGCAAAATTTTTCGAAAAATTAACGCTAATTTTGTTAAAATTTGCAAAAAATCTTCAATTTTTGGAAAAAATTTCAAAATTTTGCCCGATTTTCCCGAAAACTTAAACATTTTAGCTAAAAAATTCCGGCGCAGCCGGAAATTTTTTGAAATTTTACTGTAAAAACTAATTTTTTCCGGCTGTTTTCAGTTGACCCTTGGCCATTTTTTCGTTACCCCTTGTCCCCGACGGCGATAGGGCTTGTACCTTGTCCGGGTTGGGGGGGCTTGGACCCCCCCCAGACCCCCCCCGCGTTAACCTATGTGCATAACTTTCAATACCATCATCAAGTAAATACCTCTTGTCATCAAAAGCAGATAAACTCTGTTTGTTAACTTCAACCGAATACAGCAAATGCTTATTGCTACGAATACGAATAAAGTTCATGCTATGACGCATTCGCAAACTATTGAATAGAACAGAAACATAATCGGAAAAATGTATCCCTCTTGTAACCACAGATTTCTTTATTCCCTTTAGTTTCTTTTTTTCTGCGCCATTGCAGACAAAAGCATATGCTTTAGCTCGAATACCGCAAAATTCTTCAATGGGACAACCAGCAGTTTCGTCTTTCATTTTCCCTAAAACCTTTTTGTTCTTCACGGAAAATAGAAAGTGGTTTTTGGGGAAGTCACTGGTATCAAACAAGTCCAAATCTTTCCGCATATCTTCGTAGATGTTGTCTGTTGTAATATGATAACACAGGCTGTCTGTATCAGTGAATAATAGTTTTGCTGACTCCCCGTATTTGTTCACAATGTAGTTGTAATGAAATTGATACATTAAATGCTTGGACAAGTCGAGGACAGTGAATCCAACATATATAGGTTTGCATAGTTCCACTGTAACTCTCTTCATTGAAGCGGCTACAAGTTGTTTAGAAAATATGCTCGAACGATTATATCGGGGATTTGCAACCAATTTATCATGTTTCTTTGCATTGGTAACCAGCTTCACATATTGATATCCACGTACATTTTCCATTGTCTTCCCAAAGACTGCATTATTGAGTAGTTTGTACATGTCCTTTTCAAAGTCACTGGTGGCGTTCTTTCGCATTTCAGTGTTGAAAAAAATGTACGGTTTCATCCAAGCTTCTTGGTGAAACCTTAGTACTCTGTGGATTTTAGTTAGTTTCATTCCAAGTTCAAGGTACTGTCGTAGATTTACATAATGCAAAATGTAGTTCTTCTTGGGAAATAAATTAGGGACAAGCTTTCCGATACTTCCTGAGCACACATGATGATGTTCCTTCAATGTCCTAGCATAGGTCGATAGCATATCATCATCTATGATAATTTTTTCAGGTGCTAAAGGATACGAATTGTGTGCTTCATGGAGCACTGGAGGATAATCTAAATCAACTTCAAGTACATAGCCAGTATCTTGATGAATGTCTTGCTTTAACCAGTCTATATCACCGAAGTCATCAAGCCACTCAAAATTTGATACTGGAAGATTCTGAATCATAGTCCACCCATACAGGTTATTTGCATCCACATAGATTATCCAAGAACTAGGTTTGCTTGAATCATAGTTAGCAATAAGCGGATTATTTGCTCGTGCATATCGATGGCTAATAACAGATATACCTCCTCTAATTCCATTTTCAAAAAGAGATACATGTTTGGATCCTGCAATAGCTCCAGTTGCACTTTTGTCATTTTTAGACAGGCGTCCCAACCAAATGAAGGAAGCGTGTAATAATGAGCAGGATCCAATCCGTAGTGTTTGAGAGCGAAAAGACGAAAGTTTTCGAAAATATCCGCTAGCAGCAATACGTCTGTTAAGAGGTACAAATCATGGTACTCTCCAAGCGTAGACATTTTAAATTGATCCCAGATAGTCTTAGCATGTTCGTAGTCAGCATCACTAATATCGTTATCATTAAGACTATTATAAAAACAATATCTCGGAGGAAAAGTTCTAACACTGAATTTTTCCCAAGAGTCCATGTATTCATAAGGATAGACACCTTTTCGGAGTAGCAGGTCTAATTGAGGAGCTGTAAAAATAGATGCCATGTTTTTGAATTTCTCGATTCCATCTTTGCGTAAATTGATTGTTAATGTTTCCAGAGAACTCGTCATCAATTGGTAGCTGTCGATAAACTTAATTGACCAACCAGGAGAATCTCCATCTCGCTTCTTCCTTAACGTGAATGATAAATAATCCTCCATGCCTTTAGGAATGCATTCCAATTCAAAATTGTAGTTGTTCGCAATCGCTCCAATTTTCTGCATTATTAAATGACCATCATATCTTCGTAGGTTATGCATGATTACTGTAATCGTGCGATTCAATCTGTAACCGACGTTGCATTCCGAATGCGCTGCTCCTCTGTATTTACCACATAGATGGCAATGATCTCTCACACTAGCTTCCTGTAGATTATTTCCACACAGATAACAACTGTTTGCTTGATTGTGAAACTGTTCTTCTTCTTGTGTCATGCACAGTGATTGTTTATCACTATAAGTAAGTAGATACTGTTCTGATTTTTCAACAAGACTGGAAAGAAACTTTTCAAGACAGTCTTGACCACGGTATACGATAGGTTTACCAGCCTGACATACATCTCCACAACAGTTTAGTATATCCAACATTCCAAATCCACACGGGGCGTGCTTCTGATAAGCTCTTGTGGAAGAGACAGCAGCAGAATCATGAGGTACTTGCTCCAGCAAACATTCAAAGTCAGCATAGATAACGTATGGAGCTCGCTGCATTTTATGTAAATTCTTAAAGCCCAACCATTTATCTTCAGGCATAATTACTCGAGTTGCTTCATGTTTGGTGCACAGTTTCAAATGGCCGTCAAGTTTTTCGCTACTGTAGCAAGGCACTAAGCATCTATGACAAAAATATTTTTTGTGTTGATCGCGTCTTTCTTGTGACAGTAGTCGATCCAAATTTTTAATCCAGCAATAATGCTGACGTGAACCTGATTTCAGCAAAAGTAGGTGCATGTGATTATTTGCAATTAATTTAGATATGTATAGCGGAACAATATTATCATTACAGATGATGTAGACATTAATAGCTAAATTGTTCAGTTGTTCAAATTTAGGGATATCTTTAACTGCTACGGGGAATTTAATTCTCGAAAAATCCAAAGTGTCTGCATAAACAGCATAATTGCTACAGCGTTGAGGATTTTTCTCAGCGGGATATAGTGCTGACAGGATAGCCCACTTGAAGCATTGGTTATCTTCATTCTGAACGTTAATTACTGCTTTTGTTTTAGCGATTGCAGGCGGTGTTGCAATGTATGACGTTCCACGTATTGGACGGTACCTGGCACAATGCAGCTCTATATGTAGAATATCATCAATGATCCAACCTGATCCGTTTCTAAGGAAGCTTTCTACATTAAGCAAAATCTCGGAAAACATAATTTCCAGTTCTTTCAAAATTCCGTCTCCTGGCAAGATAACTCTTGCCTTGCAGTTGAAATATGCTTCCATTTTTTCTCGTGCATCAGATGCTCGAACAAAGCGAATCTTCATACATAACCAAGCTTTTAGTCCAGTGTGCAAACTTAACTGTGCATTAATCTCAGAAAATATTCTATCACGTGCACAGAAAAGAAAACGTTCAGGATCTGCAATTTCGTCTTCTTCATCTTCTGTTTCTAATCTTAAAACTGTTATTGTCGAATGCAGTGCCGAATGCTGAGTTTCACGAAATGTTAACAAGGTTGCGTCGTCATTACGCAATCGTTTTGCTGGTGGAGAATTGTTATCTTCGTTATTTTGCTGGTGGCTACTGGTTGATGTAGTTTGTTCGTGTATGCGTCGATGTTTCGTCGCATTCTCTTTCCTCGTAAACGTCCGTCCACAAATATCACAAAAATGAATCTTTTTCGTACGATGCTGTTCCCTCTTATGTCGTAAAAAGTTACACCAAGTTGAAATCAGTACACCGCAATATTCACACAGAAGTGATGATCGGTGTCGCCGTCCATTACACAAACTAAAACATCAAGCATAATCAGCTCCTTTTATACGTTTGTGTGACAAATCAGAGCAGGTGTGGTGACGGTCACGTGACAGTGTCGAATACAGTAGATTCAGAAAAAACATGGTTTGGATTAAATTAATTTTCTACTTAGCTATATATAAAACTTGTTTCAACTTTTTTCTCCACAGTAAAACTGCATAGGTCTTAAACAATGGAACTATTACAGACTGCTCAAGTTTAAATGCAACTCTTAAAGAATTTTCCATTATTGTCCACATAACGAAGCTTAAAAGGTTGTATAGAAATATTTAATACCAGCCATTTTCGTTGTAAATTTTTTAAACAAAGTTGTATACTTCCTTTTTAAAGAGTCTTGCAGTTAGAAGTGAGATTTCTTCGCTGAAATGTCTTTAACTTTATGCACGTCATCTTTTATAAATCAAAATGCTATGAAATTTCCATTGTCGTTCACAAACAAATTTAACGTTTTTCGCCATTGTTCCAAAGTAAATTTTTAAACAGCATCTTGCAGCTCTAAGCTATTTCTTAAACTAGTCCAAAAAAGTTTCATTAACCACTTCATTCTCTTTTGCATACTAGAAATGCAAGTGCATATGGAATTTTTCCGTTACTGTTCTCTCAATGCAATGGAAATTTTCAATAGTAGTGTTTCATAGCAGCTTTTAGAGCTTAAAAATCAAGTTAATGCATCATGGTTTTCTGTTTACAGCTTCTTGCTAGTTGAAGAGAAACTGTTTAAATTAGTTTAAAAATCTTTGTCATCTTTCATTAACAATGGCGAATTTGACGATTTGTGTTGAAGTTTACGAAGCAACATTGATCGGTTTAACAAATCCCTTCTGCGTACTTTTACGGAACATACTGTTCACATTTAAAGACCCTGCTTTTTAAAAAATGGAGAAAGTTGGGGCAGTAGAATTTTGCAAAATGTAGATAGTAAATGGCTCGACTTTCACAGAAAGTAATTAAACAACATTCCAGGCGTCTGACGTCACACTGCAAGCAAGGTGACTAGTTCGTTGTACATAAACTTTCTACGTATCACGTATTACGTATTTTCAACAACAGGGTATTATTACAGATATAAGAACATTTTTCTTGATATGTTTCAGTTTAGTCAGTTTGCCATGAAGCAGTCGCCTTTTTTGCAACGCAAATTGCATTGAAATTCAAAGTGACTTGGGAAAGATTGCACATTGGAAGCGACTCTTTTGGTTCAACATTTACGATAAATTCCATCCTCTAATTTATCATTTTACGATCAGATCACTTTGTCATCTGAGAGAGCTCACCACCGATCAGCAATGGACAGTTCATTACATCGTCAGTCAAACTTGCTTAGGAATGGGATTCAAAATGGAGCATGCAAAAAGCCTTTCTGACACCCTTGATTTGATTTCAAAATTCTTTCTGATGCTAAAGTTTCGGTGGTGCTGACAGAAAACTCGTGCGATCCGCGTTTGCTTGGAAAAGTCTCTGCGTGCTCGCAACAATAAAGTTGTTGTGATTGATGCCAACACCAATGGAATGCTCCGCTACGGAATGCCTGCTCATGGATTAAACATGATTGCATGTCAATCATCTGCTTATCATGCGTTCCAGATTTTGCACACTTTCATGTTCGTCATGAGGAATTATCCGCCACCTGCCCTCCGCCGCTGCTGAGACCTACGGTCTCAGCATGCTGAATCCTAATAAGAATGCAGATACAGACGACTAAGAAGCAATGGCTGACGCTGTGGAAACATTTATTGAAGACAAGACAACTGCAACCCAAACCCAACAAAAAATTTCATATTGTTGTTATAACTTATATATACTTTGTTTATCATGTTCAATTGCAGTATGTCTGCATTCTATTAACTGTGAAATAAAAAAATTCCACACTGACACCGTTTTCTGCCACAGTTATAGAACTGTTACCTGATGGTCAGGTTGGCATATGCCAACAAAACATAAGAATCATATATTCACTTAAGCGATTCCGACATATTCAGCCGTTCCTGTGGGAATGTTTCGCAAGTGTGCCTTCTTCCATAGTCGGAACAACTAGTGACTTGTTGTGTCCTTTTATTGCTGAACTATTTAATATTCAGTTGTGTATGGTGGATAAAAACCAAATAATGTTTGGTAGGTTGGACCTTTACATCTTGCAAGGGAGGGGATCTTTTAAGAATGTATGAAGTGTAAAAAAAAACTATAAAAGAGTGGTAGCAACCGCAGATGGTTCATTTACACGTTTGACGACTTGCGTGTTGCGGTTCATTATGTCTCTTCTGTACTCATTGCAGCGAAGCGTTTCAAGCTCAAATGGAACGTAGGCGTCATATCAGAAAAGTTAACAGCTCAACAGGTTACTTCGAACCTGTTGTGAGTGAAGGCTTATTTAAGACCTTACGACTATTGAAGAAGCATAAGACTGAATTGCATGCTCAATGCCAACGGAATGATTCAGCTACAAACAAACAAACAAACGATGATTCACCTTATCCCAGAGACGATTGCAGACTCTTGGAGGAATTTCGCATCCCCTTCTCGACTGGATGGCACCCGTTCAGTAACTTTTATACAGCACCTTTTATTGCTGGAAACACTTAGCGCTTTTTTAGAACTGTTGAACAATACTATCAGGCAGAAAAGGCAAAATATTTCTATGACTGGAATAAGTACTGGCAGATTATTAACACTTGGTCTCCTTCTCAAGCGAAACGTCTTGGACAACGGGTGTCTGGTTACATTGAAGATGAATGGAATAAAGTTGCAGAGTCGATTATGGATCAAGGAGTAAGAGAAAAAATCAGACAAAGACCCAGCAATTGAAGAGTTGCTTATCAAAACTGGTGATGATTTAATTGCTGAAGCAACGAAATTTGATTCATTCTGGGGTACTGGTATTGACATAAGTGAGCCTTCACTTAACGACAAATGACAATGGAATGGTCAGAACAAGCTTGGATTCTTGTTAGCAAAGATTCGTGAAGAAATAACTGCCAGAGAAGCAATAAATATTTGGCTGCACATCTTATTCATTCAGTTGTCATTTCAGCTGGGAACTGTAATGCCGCATACGACAGGGAGCACTTCTGCGGGCATTCGCAACTGTGCAGTTTGTGGTGGTGATTTGAAAAAGCATAAGCAATGGATAAAATTATTTTCTTAATTGTTTATCTTTCATAAATATGTCCTTGTTAATAAAAGGAATTCTGTTTTGTTTTTTTTTTTTTTTTTTTTTTTTTTTTTTTTGTTGTTGCTATTGATGACTATGGATAAAGTTATATCAACACCCTTTCTGAAGTTCCAGCATCCATTCACGTGCATCGTTGCTGGTCCTACAAAAGCTGGCAAAACACAGTTTGTGCATAATTTGGCAAAACATGCAGACAAAATGCTATCAGTCCCATAGAAAAATACTGTGGTGTTACAGCGAATGGCAGGATGCTTATGATGATTTATCATTTGTA
>JASAND010003749.1:0-42784 GCA_030248195.1 Trissonchulus latispiculum
TTCATTACACAAACTTTTGGAGGGAACCAATCAAATTGCGTTTAAAATATGCTCCATTTTGTGACATTTAACGTTTGAAAATCCACCATTTTATTAGTATGCTCATAGTCTGGTGTGGCCGATGCGGAGGGGATTTCCCTCTCTTTCCCCTATGATTTTTATAGAAATTGCAACAGTATAAAAACTAAACGTAATATTAATTCTTTAATTTAATTCAATTTAATTAATTTAATTTAAAAACATTCGTTTTTCGGCTATTTTCGTATTTACTAATTTAGTAACATGTTAAATTTATATTTTCTTGGCCACACCTAGTGCGTTTAAAATAGGATTCATCCTTGTAATTCCATAAGCAAGGATTTTCGGAGTAAAAATTCAGTAAATCAATCTCCTTTTCAACATTTCAACCCGCCATTCAGATAAATTTTATAGAAAAACATAAGTATAGTGGAAGTGCAGAAAATCCACAAGGCTAGGACCCAACTGAAGTAATAAAACGTACGTATTGATGTAGTTTATATGCTCCTGTCAAGGTCATGTGTTGCAATCTGATTGGCTGTTTTCACCAAACTTTGCAAAAAGTTTGGTCCTATACACCAAACCCGGTTTGACAGTTTGGTGGGAGTTTGGTCAAAGTTTGGTGCGGTTTGGTGTTTGTTTACACGGCCAAATTTTCACCAAACTTTCACCAAACTTGAGTTTGGTCTGAGTTTGGTTTGGCGAAAGTTTGGTCGTGTAAACTGGGCTTTACGACATGCGACAATTTGTCGCACGACACTTTTGTCGCAACAAGCTATGAGCCTGCGAACACTGTTGCGACAAGCGACACGCGACATACGACTCTGCGACACGCGACACGCGACATATGACTCTGCGACACGCGACACGCGACATACGACTCTGCGACACGCGACACGCGACATAGGTTGCGGGCCGGTACTATCCTTTCCTTAGTTGGCAGCTGTGAAATCTCAATTTTTGTATTTCGTATCACCTTTCTGGTTCGAAGTTGAAATACATACCTTAGTTTTCTGTGAATTTTCGTGGAAATGTATATTCTGATTTCGTGAAATTAAGCAAAGTCATCATGTCTTTAGTTTTATTTTAATATCTTTTATCTGATGGGCACGAAGGGAGATTTGCTAGACATACACTACCGATCTGTGAACCTGCAGTAAAGAAAGTCGATACTAGTTTCTTTTTCAACGTACACAGTCAAATTGGCGAACTACATTCTTACACTAGAACCAATTTTGAGCTGAATCTGAAACTGAAACCTGCCTGATAGTGGAGTTGAAACTGAACCTGAAACTGAAACCAATTTTCAGCTGAACCTGAAACCTGAAACCGGCCTGAAACTGAAACTGAAACAAAACAGGCCAGCGTAAACATCACTAGTTGACGACTAAAACTGAAACTGGTACACTGTGAAACTGAAATCATTTTCGGTCTCCAACTGAAACTGAAACTCAAATGGGATACACAAACACCACTTTCTGTTCAATAGTTTTACAGTCTTTCTACAACGGTAATAGATGAACATTAGGTCTACTGTACATTGCTATTTGCATTAACAAAATAGTCACGCTGTCAGGTTCTAAACTTAAGGAAAAAACATTAAATTGCTCAATATCAGGTTTAAGTAGCAACCCAATAATTCATCACCTGCTGGTGTTCTCAGGCATTTTACCATACAATATTTTTAGGCGATGTAGTAGATGTGTACTTTAGTGCTGGTACCGATTTACGCATGGTTCGGTTTAAAGTCTTGCTGTCCCGTCCCAAATACAAATATTTTGGGGTCTGTTGTGCTGTAAAGATGTATTTCGAAAATATTGCAATGTCATGTTTATGTCTTTGTAAAATGGAATTGTTATTTGAATATATGATTTTGGATTCAAATTTTCTCCAACACTTAATGTAAATGTTTTTTGCTAAAATGGAATGATGCAGGAAATGGCTTTTAGTTAAAACAAATGATGCAGAAAATGGCTTTTAGTTAAAATAATAAGACTTATTTTATTATTGATTAATAAATTTTTATTTTAATTTAAAGTTTTATGTATTTTGATGTTTGGCTAGTCTCTAATTTTGGTTCGCACCTTTTGATGATTCAGATGCAGGCAAGCTAGTGCAGTTGTTCCAAGTCAAAATTGCTTAATACGATAAGAGTGTGACAAGCGTCAAGTGTGACCAACACTGACTGCTATCAGCTGCATGAAGCGGGAGGCGGTTTTAGAATCGGACCCCACTCAGCAGCCAAATAGGCATTTCCGGAACAAAATTTGGGCAAAAAACTTGACGATATCTAAATGTAGCTCGAGTCACCAAAATTTGTCTTTAGAACTTATCGCAGCTAGTTGTAAAATGCGAGAAACTGGAACTATAGATAGGCAGAAGCTCAGTTTCAAGAAAGAATTTAGTTTTAGAAATAATGTATATAATTATTAATATTGAAAATTAGAATTTTAAAATTATAAACCTTCCTGACTTCGTTTTATCATGTTTTTGATTTTTTAAGTTTCTTCACTTCACTCCAATTTAGTTGAACCTCCAGTCTAATTTTAGCCATGCAGATCACAGGACCAAACGTAACCATTTAATTTATTTATTGCCATTTTTACTTTATCCTAAGCAATGAAACTTCACGTGCCTCTAATGATCCTTATACTCTACTCAATTCTACGTCCATGCGAAGACGCAGTCCCCCTGAGACCATATCTGGTTCTAACTCCCCCAGACGACAATGCCACCTTCATTTTCGGTGGGATTTTTTCGGTTCGCGAAAAACTGATCACGGAATCAGGACAGGCGATCTGTGGCGATTTTCGACCATCTGAGCTGATCAAAGTTCAGGCGATGATTTATGCCGTCGAGCTACTGAATTCGGATCCGAACGTTTTGCCTAACGCCACAATAGGCTACATTATTGTGGACGACTGTAGTTCAACGGACGCTGCAATGCAAGCGACACTAGACTTTATAACGGACTATCCCATGCGGCCGGGACTTAAGAGTAGGCCAGTTTTGTTGATTGTCAGCTTTGCTCGAGATAGATAGATATTCAGTAAAATGAGTTGTGAAATTTAGATTCCAAAGCCCCCGCTTCTTTAAAAATTTAACGGATCAGCTTGAAATTAATCCAAAAACAGCCCTTCGGATGAAATGAAACAAAATTTTGCCAGTTAAATGAGTTAAACGGATTAAATTTAATTCATTTTTGACAATTCACAAATGCATTCAGATTTTAATTTAATCCTGTTTGTTTTCTCCCACCTCCGATTCCACTGAAAATTTTAATCTTAATCTTATTGATTAATTAATCTTAATTTTAATCCGGTCTGCTCGCGCAAATCACGGTTTCTCTAAAGATCAATTTTAATTGTTTAATCCATCTTGTATAGTTTTCAACTAGTTTTTAGTCCTCGTGTAGCTATGTGGATTAAACTGATAAAAATTTGGCGGATTCACTGTTTCTTTGATGACGGATTAAATAAACTAGCATTAATTCGTTTAATGCATGGATTAAAAATAAGTCAATTTTAATCCGTTTAATCAAGAGTCCATAATTAATTCCTTTATATTATAGAAGAAGAGTAAGCCACTAGAGGGCTTCTCTTCTTGGCATTGCGTAACGGTGCTCCGACCACAATACGCGAATGTTCCCCCGTTTGGTGGGGGGGTCGACAAGCATACCCCCTCCCCGTTTGGTGGGGGGGTAGCAAAAACAGGTCCCCGTTTGGTGGGGGGTATGCAAAAGGGGTCCCCGTTTGGTGGGGGGGTAAGCAGAAGGGGGTCCCCGTTTGGGAGCGGGGGTCGCTCAAGAAGGCTAAGATTGGCTGAATCTGATTGGCTGTTGGCAACCCCCCCCAAACGGGGACCCCTTTGCATACCCCCCCACCAAACGGGGACCTCTTTTGCATACCCCCCCACCAAACGGGGACCTCTCTTTGCTACCCCCCACCAAACGGGGACCCATTTTCGAATAGAACAAAAACTACCGTAATCCTCTGCTGTACCCCCCCACCAAACGGGGAGGGGGTCTCTGCAATCTGATTGGCTGTTGGCTACCCCCCCACCAAACGGGGACCTCTTTTCTGCTACCCCCCACCAAACGGAGGGGGGTATGCTTTGTCGAAAAGAGCCCCTCACCAAACGGGGGAACATTCGCGTATTGTGGTCGGAGCACCGTTACGCAATGCCAAGAAGAGAAGCCCTCTAGTGGCTTACTCTTCTTCTTATATATAGTGCAATTATGCACTCTTGGTTTAATTCATCTAGTGACAGTCTCTAATTAAAGTGTCTAATTAATGAAATAGCTAATAAAGCTTTAGTCCGGCTGATTTTAATCAGTTTAATCCCACCAATTAATCCGATTTTATTTCGAATCTAAGAGATAGGGCCACAGTCAACTTGTTCTGAAGTATTGTTGGTGGCTGCGCAGACAACCGTGTTGAACCAGAAAGACCAGAAAAAAACTAATTTTAAAGTTTCAAGAAAACGTCCAAACGCGCAGGGGTGGGACAGTATGCTTCTGATTTTATTTTCCTGGTTTATCTCCTGTTTCAGTGCCGTCCGAAATCACCATTCAAAGCTTCAATCCCCTTAATCCGGTCAGAAGACTTCCAATCCCGCACCTGACTCGCTTCAGCCAGCCGTCTTCCAATCTCACCAACCTCCAGCAGCGAGTTGCCATCATCGGTGCGGCGGATTCGATAACCTCCGCTGCGGTCAACAGTCTGGCTTCGGTCAGCGAAATGCCACAGATCAGCTACGCGGCCTCCAGTCCGTTGCTAAGCAACAAACGATGGTATCCTACCTTTCTGAGGTACCCTTGCGTGTTTGTTTTCCTTTGCTGGAAAGAGTAGAGTAGAGTAGAGTAGAGTAGAGTTAAACTTAAGTTAAAGTAAAAAATTCATCAACATTAAAATGTTATTGAATTCGTTATGTGCGCCAGTGCGCCCTCCCTTGACTGTGGTGTCTAACTTGTTGTTGTCAATTGTAAATAGATAGAATCATGAAAATGCATCTTGATAAGAAATCGAAAGATTTGAATTGGAGTAAGCAATGGAAGGATGAGAAATAGCATTTGACTTTTCTGAAATAATGTAAAAGCCGAAAACAAGTTAATGTTCAAACACTGTTTATTTTACGTACCCAAAATCCTAGTACATACAACAGTGTATCCTATTAGTACAAAAGTATCAATTTACCATTCATTAATACCAGTACCATAATACCAGATCTATGTGACCACAAAGATTCCCGAACTGGGGTTTCCAGCCTCAAAAATTCCATATTTTTATTTCTTCCGCTGGAAATTCTCAGTTCTCCTGCTCTAGGCATCGCACTTCTCACATTTCTGATACTTAGGCTCAGTGGCGGTGCAGCTGCCCTTACAGGGGGTACTGGAAGGACTGGCCGTCAGACCCCACCTAAGTAGGGGATAGACCAGTTTCCTGAAAACGATAATTGCCCCCAGGGCAAGTAGGGCATAGATGCCCAACTCGACTAGGAGGGCCGCCCCCTCCGCAACACTGTTGACACCCTTAAACCAATTTTGGGGGTTCAGTCGGTTCCAGAACCCCCCACCTTCCTCACCAGTTTCCAGATTACACCCGGGGCAGGTACCCTCGGTCTCTATGAAGCTCCGTTTCAGCTGGAAAGTGAGCACGGGCTCACTCTCGAAGTCAGCCCATCGGCACTGGCGACCCGGCTTGGCCCGGACCTTATGATAGGCCGGCCGTACGCAGACCAGCCGCCCCGTCGAAATGTAGGCGGGCAGCGGCAGGAATTCGGTATAGTTTTTGGCGAAGGGCAGATTTTTGACCACGGACAGGATTAGGTCCATCTTTTTGGCCGCTCCGTCCTGAAACAGCTCGATGAGAAACTCCCCGTAGGAATGGACCAGGGTAAGGTTCAGGAACCGGGCCCGGTGCTTGTCCAGCCGAATGGCGGCCTCAAAGCTCTCCAGGTAGCTGGCGTGCAGATGGGAGACGATGCTGATCTTCTGATGCAGGGACATGTCCAGTTTCACGGTGGGCGCACTGGCGCTGCGGTGCAGCACGGTGACGCCCATCGTGCTGTGCTGTGCTGCATCAGGCGCAGCATCGGCCCGGCTGTCAGCACGCGTCAGCCACAGCGAACCGATGTACTCCTGATGCAGCTCAGTCACAAGGTGACCCAGGAATGGCGGCTGGTTGACGGCACCGCTGGCATTCCGGATCACCTTGACCTGAGGATTGATCTCATAGCGATCGTGATAGGACTGGGCCTTGCAGTCCTTCACGATCGGTTTATGAGCCTCGTAGAGCGTGAGGAGGGGCTCCGGTACTTCCCAGACACCCTGGGAGTAGCGGAGCCATCCGTACTTATTCACGTCGAATTCGTGCAAACTGTTCAGTCTAGGTTCCGACAGCAGTTCTAGTTCATCTCCGTTTCTCAGTTGAGGTTTATTTTCGAAATAGTAGTATTCGTGACCGATATTCAGAAGCATAAATCGGGCCTGCTTCGATTCCGCGAAAACGTACATTTCCACGAAATTGTCGTAACCGTTCAGGTGTAGATAGTTTCCCTTGAAGGGCAGAATTTTCCGGACATACTTTCGAAATTCCTGCCACTTCTCATCGTACAGGGCATAAATTGAGATGGAAATTGTCACCTCTGGTGTTGGTATGCCGAAATTGACGGCTGTAAATCGTCGATTTTCATATGGTCGAACGGCAATATCGCAACAGAGACTGGCCGGCCCCTCCTTAACACAACCGTTACTGTTCTGATTTGCATAGTATTTAGTGACACACACTTCTCCCTTAGAGCACATTTTTTGATCATAACTATAAGTACAGAAGTTTTCCCCACCCGGGCAGTCACAGCGACAGTAGGACTGAAATTCCGGAATTCCGAATTCGTAACTTTTCCGAACCGGAAAATGCTGGGCGAAGGAATCGTAGCGAACCGCATAGAATAGGGAGGAAACCGAAATCGGCGAAGAAGTTGCGTTCGGAGTTGGCTCTATGTCAATCTGAAAGCAGGACTGATGGTGCAGATCCAGTTGCAACTTTAGACTGGTTGCAACTCTCAGCTGATAGGTTTCGTTGTCATGAAAAAAGTATTCGCCTTCCAGAATTTTGGGCACTGGTCCGTGACAGCTGACCGGGGGAGCCAGGCTGTAAATTCCCGGAGCAAATATGCAAATTAGGTTGAGTGTCCAGCCAAATCCTTTCATGGCGAAATGAAGCACAAGCACAAGCACAAGCACAAGCACAAGTTGTTATAGTGAGCTGGAGGCAATATTTCTCATGGTCTTAACGAAGGCTGAAACAGAAGGACATAGAGTGAGTCACTCTTCACAAAGTGGAATTTCTGAAGGGATTACGGTAGGCTTTTCTCCTATTGCGTCATCTGAAATGAAATGATTGCTGGAATTCTTGAGAGTATGATTAGTGATGACAGATGTAGCTATGTACCGTAAACATAATTATCAGAAAACTAACATGAAATGTTGTTAAATAGGCTTTTCATCTAGCATAGGTAATTTTTAACTCTTGTGAATTGCCACAGAATTAAAATTTCAGCTCTGCTTAACTTGCTGAGTTAAATTTAACTTATTTAACACATTGAATCGAGTTAAATTGAAATATGAATTTAAATTTAAATTTAACGTGAAAAGGCTCTTTCATGAAAAGGTTCGAAGAAATTACCTTTAAATTAATTTAAAAGAAATTAAAAATTACCTAAGCCTTTTTCAATTCTCTTTCATAAATCAATGGAATCATCTCAATTGCCGAAGGAATGGAAGTTAGCCAAAGTTCTTCCAATTTATAAAACAAATCGTTGAAAAATTCATTTGAAAATAATAATCAGTTGTGGCTGATGCATTAACAAACCTTTCGGAGGCTAATCATATTTTAATTTCTGCTCAATTTGGCTTTCGTAAAAACAGATCTACAGTTTCTAAACTTCTTGATGCTTATAACATTTGGACTGCTGCAGTAGATAATAAGCAAAATATTGATGTAATGTTTTCTAGATATTGCTAAAGCCTTCGATACGGTTTCGCATACTAAGTTAATTCAAATTTTAAAGTCCACAGGAATTGGAGGAAAGTTTCTTGAGTGGATTAAAAATTACCTGACAAATCGAAAACAATTCGTTGAAATTTGTAAAAAGCGCTCACCTGTTTCGTATTTATCCTCGGGAGTACCTCAAGGAAGCGTATTAGGCCCTTTACTTTTTTTAGTGTACAACCAACTTTTGTCTTGAAAAAACTAAAGATACGATTGTAATGCGGACGATGTAAAATTTTTTCTAGCGTATAATGCTAACGATTATAATTTTCTTGAAATTCAACAGGAGCTGAACTCTATTTATAGTTGGGTGGAATCGACACAACTCAAATTAGCGCTAAATAAATGTTTTGTAATGCACATCGGTCAGCACAACAAACATGTATTCGTTGGGAAATCTTCAACTTGCTTCAGTCCAAAGTTTTACTGATCTTGATGTCATTGTTTCGTCTACGTTAAAATTTTCTCAGCAACTGTGAAGAGGTAGCAAAGGCGGGTTTTAAAAAAGTTCGGCGTTTCATTCAAGGGACAAAGAATTTCTTGTAAAACTTTTTATAACTTACGTACGTCCGAAGCTAGAGTTTGGTCACCATATTTACTTAAGGACATTGATACTATCGAAAGAGTTCAACGTTTGTTTACCAAAAGCTTACCTGGCCTCCGAAATTTAACATATCCTGAACGTTTATAAGTTTTAAATATACCATCGTTGGAGGAGAGGCGCATAATTAAAGACTTGGTAAATGGTGTTCAAGCTTATACATACTCATACTGGTCTCAACTTCAATGACTTCTTCCAAATTAGTACTACATCCAATACCAGAGGTCATCAATTTAAGATGTCGGTGACTAGAACAAACTTGGATATTAGAAAGCAATTTTTTGCAATTCGTATTGTTCCAATATGGAATTATTTAGAATCGGATATTTGCTAGAATTATTTTGATATTTTGTTTTTTCTCTTGGTTGTTTGTTTGCAATATTTTTTGGTTGGGAAATAAAATAATACTAATACTAATACTAAAAGAAATTGCTGAGACTAAATGCAAAAATTTTTGCATTTGTCGTGCTTGGACACTAAGATTAGGGTCAGGATATTAGGATTTTAAATTTGATTTTACGATTTTAGGAGTTCAGGATTTTCAACATAATGCTAATCATTAAGGAAAATTTATTCTTGTCAATTGAAATGTCTTTGAATAACATTTTAATAAAGTAATGCAAAGTAATATTCAAAATTATTAATAGAAAATTGTAACGGTTTTTGATTAATTATTACTTACATTGACTAAACTGTGTCCTTCTTACGCCCTTGCTTAACATTCAACTTTTGAATAAAACCAAGAGGCTGCAGCTTATTTGAACCAAGAAACCAGTGAAACAATTTTGAAAAAGGAAAAATATCTTCCATTATCAAAAATATTATCTCCTTTTCTTCACGGCAAACTCTCCAGAGAAATATGAGTTTAGTGGCGCACTAAGTTTCTGGAAAAACAAATGGACTTCTTATAACTTTAGGCATTACGCTAAGTTTCTCTTCCAATTGGAAATAGTTTCCGACTGTGTTGGACAAAATTGGTTTCGTCGTGCGGGAGCTGGATATCGAAAAGCCTCGGATTTGCTCAATTTTGTCAGAAAGGATAAAAACTGTACTAAAAACTTCAGGATTCCCGGTTGTTTTAATTTCACGAATTCTTCTTCCATGCTTTCCTTAAACTACAAAACATTTTCAGGTTCACTTCACTCAGAAACATCTTTTGACGTGTCTGTTATGTTTGCGATAGCTTAGATTAAGTTTCCACTATCCTGTTATACTGGTATGACATACACTTCACGTATGGGATTCAAAAACAAGAAACTCTCTCAATGTATTAGTTTTTTTTATCTTATTCTAAGTTCAGTTTCATTTCTTCACTACACCACATTTCCCTCCGTTGAAAATTATTCTCTGTAGAATTCCCCGGTTGTAGGATCAAATTTCTCTGGCGGTTGACGGCGCCTCTGTGGGTAACGTCGAACTGGCTCTGGACTAGGTGGGCGTTGTGGTACATGAGGCCTTGCAGCGTTGTAACCATCTGGGACGTCTGGAGCCAGAACACCAATTTTGTCAAAGTCGACAATGTCACCATAATTGTCCTTTGGCGCCCTGTAAGCAATAGCTAACTTCCGACCGTTCCACACCTTGCCGTCGTCCAGTAGATAGCTATGTGGGCCCTTGTACTGAATCACCTTCTTCGGACGAGAATATTGTGAAGACCCTTTCGGAACTTGGCTTAGTTTACATCGGACGTAATCACCAATTTCCACTTTGCGTGATGCTGTAGGAGTTGTTTTCCTTTGGATGGACGCAGGAGGAGCTTTGTCTGAAACGGTTGCAAGCTTCGGCGGACACAGTTTGGTGCGAAGCTTCCTGCCAAACATCAGCTCTCCTGGCGACTTCTCTGTTGACGAATGAATCTCGATCCTGGTCGCTTTCAGCGAGTTAAGATATGCCTCATCCCATGTCTGTCCTTCAATCATCAGGGCTTGAATTCTTTCTTTAATTGTCTTGTTGGCTCTTTCTACCAACCCATTCGATTGTGGGTTGTAAACAGCAGTAGTTTTGTGGTTGATATTTCTTGAAAGTAGATATTCTTTAAATGCTGTACTGATGAACTGAGGACCATTATCTGATAATATCTCCTCAGGCAAACCAAATCTTGCGAATGTAGCTTCAAGGAATCGAATCACTGATGACGTGTCGATGACCCTACAGTTGTAAGCTTCTATCCAACGAGAGTAGTGGTCAATCATGACTATGATGTAAGGCTTGTGAGAAGGGGCTGTTGCGAAAGGTCCGACTATGTCAATGCTTAACTTCTGCCAAGGTGAGACCGCGGCTGAAGAGAACTCTTGGGTGGGTGAATGTAGCATCTTTGCTGATTTGTCGCTTTCTTGACAGATCCAGCATCCTTTTATCAACGATTCGACATCATCATCCATGTTAGGCCACCAGTAGTGTTCACGTAGTAGCTGTTTCGTTTTGACGATTCCCGGGTGGTTCTCATGGGCTAGATGCAAAGCCGTTTTCTTCAAGTTCTCTGGTAGGACAATCCTATGATCGGATCGCAAGATGCAGTCGTTGAGGCAGGAAAGCTCAGACCGTATCCGATAGAATTGGCGAAATTTAGGACCGATTTCGTTTTGATTGTTTGGCCAACCGTTCTGAATCCAAGTTCGGACTTGATCCAATGTGCTGTCGGATCTGGATTCTGCACATATTTGGTTTTCTGATATTCCACGCCGGTCTCGCACCAATGCTACTATGCCGTTATCCTCCCCAAGATAAGAGCATTCTTGTTTGCTTTCAGGTAGGCGCGACAGGAAATCTGCCGTGACGTTTTGGTTACCAGGTTTGTATTCTACTTTGTAGTCATAGGTGAGCAGTCTGGTGTACCACCTGGAAATGCGCATTGGACGATGACCTCTACCAGATGCTCCTAACAACACCGTAAGCGCCTGATGATCTGTTCTCAAGGTGATAGGACGCCCCCAAGTAAATTGATGCCATCTTTCTAAAGCCCAAACGCAGGCTAATGCTTCTCTTTCTGGAGTCGAGAATTTTCTTTCTCTTTCTGAAAGTGTAGTTGAGGCGAATGCAATGACTCGTTCCATTCCATTATGAAGTTGTGATAGAACGGCTCCCAATCCATAGGCAGAAGCATCTGTTGTGACAATTGTGGGTGCTCTGGTGTCGAAATACGCCAGCACCGGTGACTCCACAATCTTTTCTTTCAGTCGTTTGTAGGCATTATCTTCTGCTTCAGTCCAACGGAAAGGCACCGATTCTCTGGTTAAGGCTCGCAGAGGTTCGGCAATGTCTGCGAAGTTCGGCACAAACCGGATGTAGAAAGCGCACATTCCTAAGAATTTGCGAACTGACGCGGCATCAGCAGGTGGAGGTGCATTTCGGATTGCAGATAGGTTCTTTTCACTGGGTTTGATGCCCTCTGATGAAATGTTGTGACCAAGAAAGGTTAAGCTTCGAACAGCGATAACAGCTTTAGATAATTCAAGCCGCATGTTATGCTTGTCAAGACGAGCCAAAACGTTGTGCAATCTTTCATTGTGTTCTTCTTTTGTTGAGCCAGAAACCAGAATATCGTCTTGATAGACTATCACTCCTGAGATGCCAGCAAGGACCTGCTGCATCATTTTTTGAAATGCTGCGGCCGAAGACTTTAAACCCATCGGTAGACGTTTATACTGGAATAAGCCGTCTTCTGTTAGGAAAGCGGTCAGGGTCTGCTTTCCTTGGCAAGGGACAGTTGGAAATATGCTTTAGTTAGATCCAACTTGCTGAACCATGTCCCTCCGCGAAGAATTGTGAAGATCTCTTCGGTGTTAGGCAGAGGAAATTGATCGGCAATGACGTTTTGATTCAAGGGACGAAGATCACAGCAAATTCGTACTTTGCCGTTTGGTTTCATGACAGCGACCATACCATGAACCCACTCTGAAGCATCTATTCGTTCAATGACGCCGTCCTTTTCTAATGTTGCTAATTCAGCCGTTACCTTGTCTTTCAGGGCAAGGGGAACGCGACGTAGCTTTTGATTACTAGGTTTGGCATCTGGCTTTAATTGAATCATGTGATGAAATCCTTTAATTTCCCCCAAGGTGTTGCTGAAAAGTCTTGGGAAGGTTGTTTGCAGGTTGTCTGTTTCTGGAATAGTTGTTTGGTAGACGCATAGGTTTGATCCAGCCAATTTGATGTTGAGTGACTGAATTAGTTCCAATCCTAGCAGAGAGTGTTTACCGTCGACTACAACGAAATCAGATGTGGCCGTGCGACCATTGAAAGTCACTTTCGCAGTGAATGATCCATGGATTTTGATGTTTGAGCTTTGATAATCATGTAGTTTAACAGAGCAGCCTTTAAGTGAGAATCGCTTAAACCATCGGTTGTATGTCTGTACCGGAATCAAAGACTTTACTGAACCAGTGTCCAAAATCATCTTGTGTTTGATATGATAATTGTTGTCACAAAAGGTCAGTTCACATTTGATAGTCTGTTGGGGTGAACTTGTTATTCCGGTCTGTAGTACTGTGGATTCTTCGCTAACATCTGAGTAGCAATCGGTTGTATCTTCTGTTGTGATGCAGTTTACTTTCTGTCGTTTCTTCTGCAGACAAACTTTCTCATAGTGGCCGACTTTGGAACAATAACGACATGTTGCTTTAATGGCTGGACAAGCTTTGTAGTTTCGTTGATGATCACCACCACATCGCAAACAACAGCTGTTCTTCCCGTTGGGTCTTGGTCGTCGTGGATGTCGCCTTTGGTTGACATGTTGAAAATCTTTTGTAGGCTTTGTAACTTTATTAACTCCCGTGCTTGAGGTATCGTTTTTCAGCATATTCTTCGCATCATTAGCTGCCTTTTCCAGTTGTTGAGCAATGGTGATGGCTCTTTCGATGGTAAGCTGTGGCTCCAATAGTAGCCGTTCTTTGGTCTTTGGATGGATGATTCCATCGACGAACTGATCGCGTAGTTGATCGGATAGGCCATCGCCAAAGTCGCAGGCAGTCGTGAGATGACACAAGTCGCTGTAGTAGTCAGAAATCGACTGATTCGGTCTCTGTTTGCATTGGCGAAACTTATGTCTAGCAGCGACGATATTGGATTTGGGAGCATAATGTTGCTCCAGCAGTTGCAGAGCTCTTTCATATTCGGGCAAATCGGGATTACGGCCGTTTTGAGGTTGCTGGGACAAAGTTTTGTAAACCCTGTGTGCTTCAGTGCCAATACAGTTCAGTAAAATGGCAGTCTTTCGACGATCTGGAAAATCGTCCGAACCCGTCGCAACCATAAATGTTTTAAAACGTTCTTTCCACAACACCCAGGGAGTTGAAGGACTGCCCGGGGTTTCCAGGAAAGGGTTCGGAGGTTTGAGATTGTCCATTTTAAACCTCCTCGTCGCCAACAAAATGTTATGTTTGCGATAGCTTAGATTAAGTTTCCACTATCCTGTTATACTGGTATGACATACACTTCACGTATGGGATTCAAAAACAAGAAACTCTCTCAATGTATTAGTTTTTTTTATCTTATTCTAAGTTCAGTTTCATTTCTTCACTACACCACAGTGTCACTGGGATTAGTGAACGCACATCAGGAGGACTGTGAAAATATATAATTAACTCGAAAAGTCTATCATTTTTGGGTTTACCAAGTTTAATCGTTTTTAGTTCTGCCCACGGATGCTGCAACCAAGATGGTCCTAAATCTGGGCTAAAATTCGTCCTGGCCTGCAACTTGACAGATGATAAAAAATCTTCTTTTCCCTATTGTGAAGTCCGACACTCTTAGGCTCGGATAGTTTGCCGGATAGTTCAAACAGGAAAGCGAAACGTGGTTGTCACCGACTTTTTTTTCTGCAAGGCTGCACTTCAGGGGCTTTCGGGGTCGCACAACATGAACCCGAAATCCTTGTCTCAAGTATGCTCAGTACAGGATAAAATTGTAAGCTTAAAATGTAAGCTAAGTTAAAGGAAAAACTGAATTGAAAAATGCATTTCGGATTATAGTGTTTATAGTTTGTTAAAAAACCTCTGTATACAATGTTACAGTAAAATCTGCGACAAAAATTGTTCGGGATGCTTTGGTTTTGTCCTACCCTTGGTTCAAGCGCAAAAATCGCATATCGTTATCTTCAAAACGTTACAACATTTGCGTTCAGTGTGATAGAAAAGATACCCGCACTAAATTTTAGTTCGATTGGTCAAAATGTTAATTTTATCACTGGGAGGGAAAGACCAAAAAAGCTAACTTTGTCCCTGATACAAATGCTTATTACTGTAAATTTGAGGTAAATCAAAAAAGCATCAAGCTGGTTTAAGCTTTTAAGCTATTAAATATTTGTTTATATTTTTATAGTTTTTTCAACTAAGTATTGAGAACTTCTTCTGTGTACGTATGATATTGAAAAATCTGTCAAAGCCACCCACTAGTATTTACTAAATATTGTTGCTGTGATTTAGAAGTTAAGGCAAGGTGATCGTATTTTAATATCTAGTTTTTTCCAGTTATGCCTGGCCGTTGCAAAACGCCATTGGTGTGGAAGAAAGTTCCCGCCGAGGATTTTATCGGTGCCAGTCGGATCAAAGGAAAAATTCCCCAAGAAAGCATCCTAAAAGGATATAAAATGAAATCTGCTGTATTCTAGACATTTTTAAGCACTAGTTTGAATCGAAAAACGATATGTCATAAGGTTGAAATAGGGACTGCTTCATTTATTTAAGTGTTCGGTGGAACATAAAAAGGGGAAGCTTAAAGGCAGATGCTTGGCGAACTAGAAATTTTGAGTGAAACCTGAGGCCCTAGTCTTTGCATAATTTAGGTATTAGATAAATAATTTAACGACGAACGGCGAACTGCTAAAGTTAAAGGGCTTCTTGCCATGCCTTTTGTTTCTGCCTGAAAGTCCTCCCCTCAAAAACAGAAGCAATATGAGTTGGAAAAATCTGCAAAGAACCTAAACATGGACTTGGTGCGCTGAGCTTAGGTATTAGTTAGATCTGTGCACCTAAATGGTACACCGTAATAGGGTAGCAGTGAGACGTCTCGTATCGGCTTCTTTAGAATAAATGGTTTAAAATTGTGAAATTGACCCTCGGATTAAACGGATTAAATTTCATTCCAGCTAATTAAACGAGTTGAACCGACTAAATTTAATGGAATTTGATTAATGCAACAGGGTGTAAAGCTTGTTTAAAGCTTAATCTAACCCTGGCTTATTGATCCAAAAGCTAATTTTAATCCGACCTGCTTAACTGCTGAATTTTTAAAGATTAATTGCCAATAGCCTGATATAATTATTGCAACTTTATCTCCTAAGTGTTTCTCAACTCTTTTGAGTTTTTCAGCGAAACCGTTCAGTAAAGTCGAGTGTTGCCCCAGGGATAGCGGACCAAAGACATAAATAGCTTAGTATTAAATAAACAAAATATATGCAAACCGAATATTATTTTCAGATTAAAAGTTATCTGAATAGTAGATTTTAGGAAGGTATACTCTACGAGAAGTAAGATAAGCTTTGGGAGGGGGGGTAGTGTTGAACCTAAGAAGTAATTTCAGGGGGCTCTGGGAAAGACTTAGGGGGTTCAAAAAGTGGACGGAGGGAAAAAGCCAACTTAAGTCCTCCTTCTGCAGCTTTCTAATTGAATTCTTTGTTGATCATTTTCTCACCATCAAGAACGGCTTTCCCGAGTTTCTCCTTAATTCTTGGTCGCAAAGCGAACCCTATAGAATGGAAAATAGAAGGGCAAAGAAATAGGTATCATAGGACCAGCAAAAGTGTCTCACTCTCTTAACTTTGAAGGCCAGGCAAGAGTGGGGTATCTAGAGTTAGACGTGACGAAAAGTTGTTTGAGATAATTTATGATGTCAATATTTAAGTAACAACCAAAACGCCTGAAGTAAAGGGATGGCATATTTTGGAAAAGGCAAAACTGCAAAAAGCTGAGGGGTATTGTTTACGGGATTAGCGCTTGCCGTGCAGAGAGCTGCCAGCTGTAAATATCATTGCATCAGGATCAGACATGTGCAGGAGGGGAAGTTCTGGGGGGGGGGTGAAGGGCGGCCGAAGGCCGCCGAAAAACCGGATTTTTCCGGAAAATTTTTCCGTTTTTTACCGGAAAAATCCGGATTCTGGGGGGGTGAGGGACCCCTCTGGGGGGGGTGAGCTCAGTTCTGGGGGGGGGGGGGTAAGCCCCCTCCCCAAACCCCCCCCCCAAGCACACGTTTGATCAGGATACAGGGTAGGCAGTATAGAAGTTCATCTTTAGTCTGGATTGAAAGTAAAGAATTGGACCAGCCGGGTACCGAAACCGAAACCTTCTGAGCTGCAGACAGACGTGCTTACCACTACACCACCCAGCCATCAGCTGAACTTCTGTAGCAACCGTATCGACAAATTTCCTATGCCTGGTTTCATTGCAGACAACCGCAACGGCATACCCCTGTAGTCGGAAAATTTTCTAGATTTTCTGCAGTTCAATGTTCAGGAGAAGAGGAGAGATGTTGCCGGCTGTTGGTTTAATGTTAACCCTCACAGCTTAGAGAACATAGTGTTCAGAGGTAGTGGAGGTGTACAAATTGTCTTCGGGTCACATTTTCGTCAAATACTCTCAAAAAGCACAATTTGACTAATTCATGAAATTAGTTGAGTAACCTATCACTAGAGCGTAGTGCCTATGAGCACGAACAAATTATTGTCGGTGTTGAAATTCAGAAAGGGTTTCCGCTAACGATTGAACCAGTGTTGACACAAAGCTCATTATGGAATCCAATTTTTGTGTTTGATTAAAATTCAACAAAAGCCTTCCGTCTGTAGTTAGAAATTTAAAATCTCTCAAATTTCCTACAAATTCCATTTAACCTTGCCGGTAAAAGGCTGGAATGGAAAATAGCTTGGAAAAGGTGTCAGTCAGCCAACTTTGTTGAAAGATATTTACTTTTATGCTATCGCTGTAGCTTTGGTTCGGTTCGGACCATTGCCCATCAAAAAGGTTTGTTCACACGAGTCACTTAAAAGGCTCAGAACCCAGAATTTAGAGGGGAAACAAGAAAGATTGATGTCTTGACTGAGCCAGAGCACGCCATTTTCAGAACTTAATCCTCAGATAATGACTCTGAGAAAAGAAATTGGAATTGAAAATTGAGATGTAGGATACTTGTAGAATAAATTGCAGCTCTGCCTCTGCCCCTCTTCTAGTTGTCTGTGAGCAGTGAAGAACTTCCTAATGCTAGATTTGTACTTCTAAGTTATACGTACGTCGTCGCATGAGGTTAATGGAAACACTTCCAAAATGTATATATATATATATCATTTCTGGGATAGAAAAATTTATTTAATAATATTAATAAATTTATTTATAAATAAGTAAATAAATAAATATTTATAAAATAATATTTGTAAGTGCTAGAAGGCACTCAGCTATTCTTACAAGATCCGATAATCATTTTGATGTTATGTTCATGCAGCAACAGCAATGGGTCCAATTCTGGTATCTACCTCGATTTTGAAAAGAGTCCGAAAGCTCTAAAATCCTAGAATCCTGAAATCCGGAAAGCCCGGAAAACGTTAAAAGTTTGAAGGGATCTACCCAAATTTTGTAAAAAAACTGCTAGTTTTACAAAATTTAACCAGAAAAATGGAATAAATGGCAACTTTAAAAGACTTAAAATTGTTCTGATTGTCCTTGTGTTTAGACGTGACATACATTTTCTGTTTCTTCAAACTTACAATTGGTTACAATTTTATTAGTTTCTGGAAATGCAAGAGATCCTAACTTGGAATAAGACGATGACACCAGAGTATGCCAAACTGCCAAACACCATCCAATAATGGAATTTTTATTTTTGTTTTTGTTGTTGTTGTTTGTTGTTGTCTATTGTTGTTTATTGTTGATTGTTTCAGGACCGTGCCCTCATCCAAGGACGGGATCAAGGCTTTGGTTGTGCTGATCAAACGATTTCGGTGGAACTGGGTGGGGGCTATCGGAACAGACGATGCTTTCGGCAGAAACAGTAAACATTGCAATGTTGATTAGCTTTAGCACTTAACATTTAACATTGACCACTGTATTTAAAGTCCGAGATAAGATTATGCAGAATTAGATGCGGCATCCTCAGGGTGGTCCAGGGCTAACCGGAATTTAGTACCACGGGGCCCGCACTTTTGCATGTTATGTCTTAATACTGATATGTTAAATATGAGCAACCCAGAAACGTTCAAATCAGTGTCATAATCCAGTCTTCTTGTCCGGGGATGTGGCTCAGTGGTAGAGCGTTCTACTAAAGATCCAAAGCTCGGCAGTTCGATGCCAGCCCTGGACACTTTTCTTCACAGCTTTCAGATCCTGATTTCAACCTTTCACAGATATTTTGTTTTTCAGTTGTTTATATGTTACTTTACCTAATTTGCATATTCATGTCTGCAGAAAGTGTGAAGGGGAGAACTTCCTGCACAATGCAGTCAGTTCTTTTGACTGCGTCCAGCCTCGCTGCATAGTTCGACAGGAGCTTTGAGGAAGCTTGAATTCTGTAAATAATTTTGAGGACGGAGTACCGTGCAGTACAGTTGTACTGGATATAAACTGTTGCTTTGGCACAGTCCATAATTTTAATCAGTAGTATCTCATTTCGGAGTCTTTTTCGTATCTGTTTCAGTTCTTCACGAAATTCGGGAAACATTTCACGCAGAAGGAATCTGTCTAGCAACGGAAAGTGTCATTTCGCTGGATATCCCAGAAGGGGAAGTTAACCAAACTTTGTATGAACTGGATGATGCAGAGTATAGAACTGATCGCGCTGAAGTTGCCATCCTAGTCAGCAGCAATGCGCAAATGAAACGATTTTTCAGAGTAAGGGTACATTAAATGGAAGCTTTTAAAAGTAAATAAAAATTTATAAAATTTCAAGAATTCACAGCAGTTTGGATACGAATTCAGAACTTCAGCTGGGGCCGGCTGTTAGATTAGATTGTCGGTGTACTAAACCGAAGGTTGTGGGTTTGAGCCCGTCACCGCAGGTTCGAATATTACAAATTATAGGTGCTGCAGTGACCACATCCATAACTGAATATTGGGGACTTGCTAAAACCCATAGCTGGGATTCTCGAAGTTCAGGAGACGTTTAAAGCAGTGCAAGTAGCAAGGAATCGATATCATAAATATTCCATTAAGTGGATTGATTAGTGGTAACTATTATTTACTGGGTTTTCATTTTTCCAACAAACGTACTAATTTACTTTATTTCAGATCGGCAGACAACTTGGTTTAGATAAAATTATTGACAAGAAGATTTGGATTCTACCGGACGGATTTAGCCACGATCTAAATCTGGACGAACCGGAAATCTATCCGCCCGGACTGCTGGCTTTGATGCCGGATTTTGACTATCCTTCCGAATTTAGGAAATACCTGAATAGTTTAACTAAAACCGAAATTCGACTGAAAAATCCGTGGCTCTACGAATTTCTGCAGACTCGCTCTGGCCCAGAGCAATTGCTGGTACGCAGTGAATTGTTGGCCGGAATTTTCGAAGCCGCTGCCGTAACGGATGCAATCTTTTTCATCGGAATCTGTCTCGGTTATACGGACGGTGAAGCAGGGGAAGCGTTGTTGGAGAAAATTCATGGGTTAGGACTGCTGGTGCCACCTAAATATCAACTTCAGACCCGATTTTTCTACACCAATGGTGATGTTAGAAGAGGATTTTGGATCTACAACTACCAGCCTAGCCGGATATTCAACGGCAGTTTCGACATAATGGCAGTAGGTCATTTGAAGTTGAAAAATTACGGAGTCATCCCGGAAGACGCAGTGCTGGAATTTGAGCTTGACCTGGATGAGGATCTAATTTACTGGCCGCATGGCGGACCGCCAAAGTCGATGTGTGAAAAGGAATGTCCGGCTGGAACCTACATGATTCTAACCAGCGCTGATTGTTGCTGGGTCTGCGAGCAGTGTCCCCAAGGTTAGAGTAGTAGTATTAGTAGTAGCAGCAGCAGCAGCAGTAGTAGTAGTACTAGTAGTAGTAGTAGTAGTAGTAGTAGTAGTAGTAGTAGTAGTAGTAGTAGTAGTAGTAGTAGTAGTAGTAGTAGTACTAGTAGTAGTAGTAGTAGTAGTAGTAGTAGTAGTAGTAGTAGTAGTACTAGTAGTATATAGTAGTAGTAGTAGTAGTAGTAGTGGTAGTAGTAGTAGTAGTAGTTGGTGTAGTAACGTTAAAGTAGAGTAACTTTAAAGTTTAGCTGTCTTAAGGCTGAGCTGCTGCAGTCACTAAGGCAAAGCATCAGTTATTGTCATGGTTCGAATATTTCATTTTACGAATGGTGCAGTCATACATCCTTCATTTTACTACAGCTGATTCATCCTTTTTGCACAGTTTCTTAAGGTGCTGGTATCGCTTTGTGTAAATTTGATCCTATAGGCTTCAATTCTTTATGAAAGTGGATGAAACTTTCCAAATATACTATTTCGGTGCTCTTTAACATTCTGGGACCAGTCCCGCATTTTTAGGTGCAAAGATAAGAAATTTTTGGTTTTTGCCATTATTCTCTCAGTACATAGTCGACACACCGGATTGGTTGGTATGGCTGGATAGAGGGCACAGAAATGAACATTTTTGCT
This sequence comes from Trissonchulus latispiculum, assembly GCA_030248195.1. Lineage (NCBI taxonomy): Eukaryota > Metazoa > Nematoda > Enoplea > Enoplida > Ironidae > Trissonchulus > Trissonchulus latispiculum. The sequence goes on from JASAND010003749.1 coordinate 21,246, forward strand.
TTTACAACTTTTGAGCTATCTCTAGTGGTTAAGTCAGTATAAGCAAAAAACGATTTTTGGGGTCCAAAAATGGCCGTTTTCGAGAAAATCAGTTTTTTCAAAATTACTGCCAAATCATATGGACAATTTTGGTTTATTCATACTCGATCGATACACAGTCTCATTGCACATTTTATCAATGCCTATTAGCCGGAGTTTGTTGCTCTAAGCTAGAGATTTGGCAGAAAAACTATTTTGGCAAAACTGCGATTATTTTGTTTTGAACATCGATTTCTCAAAAACTACCCAATCGATTGGCGTGATTTTTGGCAGGATGAGAATTCGCACTATTGCGGAGGGACATTTTTCTTGGTTTGAGCTAAAACATCTCCAGTTGCGAAAAAACTCAATGCAAAGTTGCGAAATTTCGTATCACCGCACATTTAGTGGATTTTCTTGACCGTTAAGACCTGCTGAGCCAAATCCAAAAAAATGTCCCTCGGCCCACATGTCCTTTAGAGGTCCGCACAAGAAAAAATTTCGGCCGATTCCACAGTTTTGAGAAATCGATGTTCAAAAATTTTTGGTCTGTATTAATTTTGCTAGTTTCGTACTCTTATGAGAATCTACATATTATAAGCTTTAAAATGATGTATAAAGCTCTTTCCAACTCGCAAAATTGCGAAAGTTATAGCGTTTCAAAATATACCCACAAAAGCACTGCACAAAGGGATACCAGCACCTTAAGACAGTTTCTGCGCCAAACAAGCCTATCTCACCTGGCATCAAGTTTTTCAGTTTGAGACTAGAGGCTTAAATTTGTATTGGCATTGGAGTATTGGTATAAGTTTTGTGGAACCTTGCACAATTTTTTGTGTTTGCAATTTGCAAAAGTTTCTTTGAAGTTCACAACATTAAGGATTTTAAACCTTTTGGTTCTTGGCCTGGCACTCTAGGAAAAATCCAGAGCGAAAGGTCAACTGCTTCAGCCTTTAATATCTCACCGCTGCCCTTACATATGAGAGAAAGAAGAAAGTCATGTACCGAGTCAAGTACCTTTAGGCCGAGATGAATTGGAGGTTGACAGAGAACCAACGACTGGGATAGTTTCGTATTCGACTGCAGCACTTAAAGCGTCCTTAGGTAGCACTACTTAGTTAGTGCAGAAAATGAAATCCTTAGTTGAAACTGTTACTTAACACGCTAATAGCCAGTTAAATGAATAGACTAAGTAAACAACTAACAAATATAGTCCTGACTTCTGCAGTACTGCGCTAATGTACGGAACTAGCGAAACATTAGCTTGTTCTAGGCAAATTTAGTAACGAGTCAGAGTCGACTAGTTGCTTTTCCTGTCCACAAGGGATGAAGAGCAACTCCGATTTCACTGGATGTATTTGGATTGAAGAGTATTTGCGATGGAAGGATTCAGCTCAAATCGCCATCACAACTGTTGCTTGTGAGTTGTGACGTCAATCGGAAACACAGTTCATGTTCAGTCCTAAATCTTGTAAAGTAAATAACTAATTTAAGACAGAAATCGTTCAGAAATGAATGCGGAATCTCTCCAGGTAGTTGCTTCGAGAAGACAAATCTACTAGTCTGTGTGTTATTAAGGGTGGTGATTCCTTTTGGGCACATATTATTGGTTGACGGTTCAAATCAAGATGGAATTTGATGAAACTTACCAAAATAAGTTCTTTTAGCATTCTAACACCGTACGCCCAATCCCGCTTCAAATCATTGACATCTGCGTTCGGGGCTGTTTTGCCGATTTTTGATATTTAGACAAAAGCTGCATAGCATTGACTTTATTCATTCGAAAGGTCTTGATGAGCTCTACATTTTTTGCTTTTTAAAACGCCTTTCTAGCTTTTCTCTATAGTGAGATATAGCCGATTTTCGTATTTTGGCGCTAAAAACTTGTCATGTCTGCAGAAATCAAACAATCCACCATTTCCTGAGCTATGCAAGCCGTAAATTAAACTAAGGGTGTCAATTTTATGGCCCCGTCGATGCTGATTATTCTTGGCATTGTAATCTCTAACATCTTTCAAAAAACACCTAGCTAGTGTAGACTTGAAGCGTTTTTTGAGGGGCTCTGCGTTAGTGACCGAATAGTCGGCCCTGCATTGTCTCGCCAGAACCAAATTATGTTATCACTGTTCCTTTGCTCTAATTTTGCTTATTGTATTCTTTTCATGATTTATACTAATTGTTCTTTGTTCTTTTGGATCATCTAACATTTGTATACTCTGGCAATTAAATACAAATACAAAAATACAAAGTGCTATCCCGTACGCTACTATCACAAAAAATGTAGTTTTTTGCAAAAACATTACCAATTTTTTCCAGCGATTGTGTAGCATTTACTATGCAAGCTAGAGGGTTCCTACTTACTTGGCGCGTTTTACACAAAAATACCCAGACTCTTTTTTAGTTGCCAGATTGCTGCTCTTTCTAGCTAAAGTGATCGCTTGCCAAAGTTGGGAAAAGTAGGCAAAATTCACGTTGCGCATACATTTTAGCTAATTTCTTCATTACGAAGAGCGGTTTCATAATAATTGAAGAAGAGTCCCCGGCTATTTGATAGTGGAATCGAATGATGTTGCCGACGCCTTATGAAAAATTTACTTTAGTCTGCAAAAAATCTTCGAATTAAAATTAAATTAAATTTAAAATCAAAATAAAATTAAAATTAAAAAGCTAAACTACTTCGAAAATGCAGAAAATAATTTCCGATAACTAAAGTTAGGTTCACTGTATTTATTAGAAAGAGAAAATGTTAAGTTCTATTTCGATATAAGAATGGCTTCTTATCTTAACTCCAAGGAATGGATGAGTAATAAGGGTTCAAAGTTGATGTCTCCAAAAGAGATCGCCACCTTACAAGGTAATGCATTTACCACATGCGTACTCCGAAACAGGAGACCGTGTAGGGCGTAAAGTCTTGAGCCCCCTTCCACGGATGCAGTGATCATTTAGGGTGACACTCCTGGCTCTTCGGCTGGGTATCCGTGTATGAGCACCGGCACCCTAGACTCTGAAAAGGTAGGCGAATTACTCAGGGATTACCCTTAAGTAGGGTCCTGCTTCTTTAAGCCTGTAAGATTAGCACTGTGCTGCGATGCGAGTTTTGCATATCCAAAATGTCGGAACAGTAGTTCGGTGCCGAAAGTCGTACGAGGAGTCACAGTCACAGAAACTGATGCTGAAGACAGGTGTGCTGGCCTACATTTAGGACGTTTTTGGCAGTGAGTTAAACTAGTTAATAGAGTGAAAATCTGAAGCCTTTTTGCGCTCTGGGTTAAAAGGGTTAAACAGTTAATTTTAGCTCGTGTCCAGGGTTAAACGAGTAAAATTTTTAATTTTACTCTTGCGAAAAGGCCCTTTAAATTCCTAATATTAGACGCACAGGTTAAACTATGCACTAATTAATGACTAATTTCATTAAATAAGTCTTGTGCTTTAGGTCTCGGTCTTTTCACGTGTTTCATCGCCCTAGTATTCTTTATTCGTTACTACCGAACTCCGGTTTTCGTTTGCTCCAATCGTCCCCTGACTGGCACACTCCTACTATCAATTGCCAGCAGCTTTGTCCTACCAGTATTCTATGCCAGACGTGTTTCCAGTTTCATGTGTATCCTGGAAATCCTATGGTTCAATCTGAGCTATTCCACAACCACCGGAATCTTTCTGGTGAAGACTTGGCACGTTTGGCAGATTTTCAACTCCAAATTGTCGAAAACAATAGGCCGAATGTCACAACGTCGACTGCACCGACGAGAACTATGGTTCAGTCTGTTCTTTTCCCTCATCTCAATTGCAATTGAGATACCGTCCCTGATCTTTGACCGGCCTGAGGCCATGCCACATCGGGGGGACTGTCTCCATAGTACCATCCCTCGGCTGATCGGTTGGGTTTATGTGGCTTGTCTAGCGTTCGCCTCAGCCTATATCGCTTTCAGGGCCCGCCACCTACCAGAAAACTATAATGAAACCAAATATATTTGTACGAGTGTACTCCTGCTACTAATAGGATGGATAGGTATACTTCCCAGCTACTACATCAAAACTCTTGAACAGCAGATTTTATTTGTTGCCATCACACAAGTGACTGTGTCCCACTTTGTCCTGGTACTGAACTTTGGACCAAAAATTTATGTGATTCTCTGGCATCCGGAAAGGAATACGACCCTCTATGTGAAGAAGCAGAATATGCTGCATGTCTGGCGAAATAGCAGTCCTCAGCATTCGGCGAACGGGGCATCGCAGCGACAAACTAGGTACTGAAGCGTCATCAGATCGTGTGAAATTCGAAAGGTGAAACGGCAGGAAAAGGACTAATTACACTCAAAATCGATGACAGCATATCTGCCAGGCGTTTCGAAAATGTGACTTCATCAGTGGTTAGATTCAAGCCTTTACCAAGCGGCAATGAGGTGGACTTTAGCGGAATTATCGAAAATGATTTATTTATTATTAACAAACACTGAACTCATTTTATTAAGGCAGACATCAACTTTAATGTTTATCTTTACTGAAGCCTTTGCTGTTTGAAACTATTATTGCTCAATGTTCAGCTTTTAGTATCGATAAGCAAATGTTCCTACGCAGTTTGTTAATTATTTGAATAACATGAAATTTCGTTCGGTCGACCACTTTGCTGTTTTTGGTGGTTGTAAGGGTTGTCAGACTTATTCCGCTATCCTTCACAGGTGCATCGTACGGTGATTATTCGGTATGTGCACACCTTACAGACTTTTGCCTTTTCCAAAACGCATCTACTTCGGTATGTGCACACTTACAAAATAAGGGCTTACTGTAAAATGCATCTACTTCGGTATGTGCACACCTTACAAAATAAGAGTTTCTGCAAAATGCATCTACTTCGGTATGTGCAGACCCTACAAAAATAAACATTGCCGACTATGGTACGTGTGAACTATATATTTAAAAATTCGCACTTTTTATTTCGGTGACAAATGTTTGCAACACATGCTATGGATAATCTTGAAACTATAATTAGGTTTATGACGCCAACTTGAATGATTCGATCAGTTTTAATACTGAACACAATTCTGTAGCGCTTCTACCAGGGCTGGTGGACCAGAAAGAAACCAAGGACAAAGACTGAGGATCCATCTGCCCAAGGTTGGATTAACCCACTGGAGATGGCTCACTAGTAGTGTGCGGTAGATACTGAGTAGAAAACAGTCTTTTTCAGATGCCATTTTTCTGCATGCTAGAAATAAATGAAGATACGGAGACAACAGTCTTTTTTTCAGTGCCCATTTCTGTACGGGTGCATAGAAAATAAATTCAAGAACAATTTCCGCTTTATTTTTGTAGAAATCAAGGAATTTATTCAGTATAAAGACTGATCAGAATGATTTAAGTTTGCGTCATAAACCTAATTATATATAGTTACAAGATTATCCATAGTAAGTGTTGCAAACATTTGTCATCGAAAAAAGTGAATTGTTAAATATATAGTTCACATACCATAGTCGGCAATGTTTATTTTGTAAGGTGTGCACATACCGAAGTAGTTGCATTTTGCAGAAACTCTTATTTTGTAAGGTGTGCACATACCGAAGTAGATGCATTTTACAGTAAGCCTTTATTTTGTAAGTGTGCACATACCGAAGTAGATGCATTTTGGAAAAGTCAAAAATCTTTAAGGTGTGCACATACCGAATAATCACCCATCGTACATGATATAGTTAACAATATGGGTACATCATATAAATTTGCCTACCTAAGCTTTTCAAATTCAAATCAGCAGCCACCTCTAAGTCATTGCTTCAGAAACGAAAGCAGAATACTTCTGCCATTTTGCAGGACCAATTTTATGAAAGATTGCTTTTTCATAACAAACGCAAAGATCTGGAACAATATGCCGGAGAAGATTAGTAAAGCGGGCGTCTGCAGAACTATATGCTGCATACGTAAGAATACTTCTGCAGTGTTACTTTATAATCCACCTTTTACTGTCGATATTAGGCAAGCGAGTGCACCACTCACTTCGACATTAAAAATTATTATGATTATTATTATTATTTGTACTTGTTTTTGGCTAGCTGTACTGACATATTGGCTGAGTAATGTAATAGTTTTTGGCTATTGACAATTATAAAAGAAAAATAATATTTTTACCCACAGGTGGGTGATTATGCCGATATGGGGACACAAATTGTAAGGTGAACTAGTTTTTTTGCAAAAATCATGAACGCCTTTCCTTCGGTGGCAACATTTGTCATATAAGACTAATAAAGCGAAATAGACCCACACAACAATTCAAATCGTTGAGTAAAAAGCTGTTTGCTTGCCCTCCAATAAGGAAATATGGTTTACCAAGACTTAGTCTTTGATATTGTGAGTAAATCCACTAACTGTAATTTCATAAGGACGTATGTATGTCGTAGTACTGTAGGAGATTCAGTAGAATCTAGGATTGTACTAGTGTGTAATCCCACACTGTACTAGTACAGTGTGGGATCAGCCTTAATACAGTGCAGAGTGTAACAAAGACTCAAAGTATTTATGAAACCTTCTTGACTAGTGTTGAAACTTGAATACATATTCAGACAAGTATTCAAGAAAAATTCAGACTAATCGGAAAACTAAGCAAGAAACCCCGCAAATCCTGATTGACAGTTTCACGATAAGTTTCACTATTTTGTAATAGTACACCGCGGTCACTTCGGTAATTGCACTTACTGGTAAAATAACAAAGGGTTACGTTACGGCACTGCACATATTAGAGAACTTGACACTGTTTTGAAATTTGAGTGTATTAGTAGGTATAAAGAAACTTAATGTGCATTGTACTTTGGTGCACATATCATGAACTATTGCTCCCTGTTCGGTAATAAGTGATTAGATTTTTAAAACTCTTGAATGTGATTTCAAAAGTTTTAAATATATATCTAAGAATTTTAGCGCGAGCAGCACTTGAAGTTGTCTTTAGCGAGCAATAATTACTAATTTCTGATGTTATCCGAAGAAAGTTTTCAAAATACTAAGAGTTCAAATCTTCAACTTTTAGGTTACTTACCCTAACGAAATATACGAACTCTGTACTTTTTTGGGGTCTTTCCCATTATCCCCCCCCATAGCTTCGTAGAAGTACTGAAGATGCACAATTTGACGGATTGAGTTGAAATTTGGTAGGGGTAGGTTTTCGGACCTGCCGATTTCAAAAATTTTAAAAAATTAAAAATTTTTTAAAAATTTTAAAATTTTAGTTTGGTAAGGGGGGGACCAAGGGGAACCGAAAAATTTTTTGAAAACATTTTTGCTGAAAACTTGCATGCACGGGTTTTCTGGGGCGCTGATCACGAATCTGAAGTCAGTTTTTCGATTCAGCTTTTCGTTAGCTTAATATAAGCTAAAGTTTTAAGCTTACGATGTAAGCTTGTCCTGAACTAACGAAAGGCTGAATCGAAAAACTGACTTCAGATTCGTGCTCAGCGTCCCAGAAAACCCCTGTAAGCAAGTTTTCAGCAAAAATTTTTTTCAAGTTCCCCTTGGTCCCCCCTTACCAAACTAAAATTTTAAAATTTTTAAAAATTTTTTAAATTTTAAAATTTTTGCATTTTTGAAATCAGCAGGTCCGAAAACCTACCTCTACCAAATTTCAACTCAATCGGTCAAAGTGTGCATCTTCAGTACTTCTACGAAGCTATGGGGGGGATAATGGGAAAGACCCCTTTTTGCACAAAGTTATTTTCTAATATTTTTAACTAATGTTAGCTAACTATCCAGTTAATAATGAATTATTCGAAATAATTATCCAGTGTAACTCAATCAGTTAGTCTAAGCTGAAACAATTCGTAAAGCGAATTATAGGAATGGTGTCCTGAAACAGTCAAAACTGGGAAATTGAATAAGGTGCCACGGCCACCATGGAAACAAGGTAAGGCCAGGCTTTGAACGGTATGACTCTGAATAATACTTCACATATTCGAACTTTCCTATTATTTGTCGTTTTCCACAATTTTAACATTTACTTGATCGCAGCTTACCAATCATCCAGTTGAAAGTAAATGGTGTGACAAAAGGTAGTAGATTAGTTGCTTGTTTAGTTTAACCTTTAACGTTGCTTTACGGATTGTTTTACGCATAGTTCTGAGTTAAATTTTGATTTTAGTGCACAAGTGTTATGTAACAGGTAAAAGATTTATGAAACGTTGGCAGTTAATCTTTACTTGTTTGTGTGTGACTGTGTTTCATTTGCCGTTTTGTTATGCACACTGCATTTGCTTTTTCAGCTCACGGCAGTTGATTTAGACTTCACTTGGCAGGAAGTGTGAGTACTTACTTAATTCTTACTTATTCTTTCTTGAGTAATTACTTAAGTCAGTGACTGTAATAATTGGTTCTACTTTACTGCATATGTGGAAGTTTTTAATACGTATTTTCAAGCTAACCTATTATTTCTGGCTGCTTTAGAAGGAGTGGCTAATTTTCTATTCTTTCTCTGTATTAAATTTCTTAGTTCTACAAGGAAATCTTCAGTTGTTTACTCCAAGAAGAGCAGCCAGATAAGTTAAGCTTATGATTGTTTTCTAAATTTTTATTCCTGCTGGAGCAGGAATACCTATGTTGGGTTTGTTACATCCTTTGTATGTAATAGCTCTGTTCTCTTAGAAAAGGCCATATGTTTAACACATGTCTAGCTATGGACTATTTTTTGCTTGCACAATATGCAAATTAGTTTTTGCAACAATAAAGCCACAACAGTGTTAGTTCAAGACAAAGTGAACCAACGTTATACTTTAACTTGAAAACTTGAAAATGCAGGAAGTCAAATTTCGACAAGTCGACACCAAACAGAAACAATCAATTTGTGCAGTGTGCTTAGTGTTATTTCGTTTGAAGTTTTTATTCTGTGACTACTGCTGTGTGGCTATGAAAAAACAACTACGGAGAACAACTCTGCTGAGGGTACTCGGATTACTTTGATTGTAAAAAATAAATTGAAGTTAAAATAAAAGCTTCAATTGTAAAAATAAAATTTTGACAAGTCACACTTTTTGTTTAGCAAATTTTTCTCAAAACTTATTGCTTTTAATTTAGCAGTAGAATGCTGAAACTTGTTTTAAATGCTTTAATTTCATAATTTTTTATGATTCTAAGTATTCATATTTATGATCCTTAATTTCAAAAAATTTGGGGCCAAATTTTGGGCAAAATTTAAATGCCACCGGCTACGACTTTGGTTGGTCAAATCCTTATCTAGGCGGAGGCATTCTGACTGCTGTTGTGAATGCTCTCGCGTACTTTTTTCTTGACTTTAATTTGACTTTGACTTTAACTAGACGTGACGTGACTTGACTTGACGTGACTTGGCTTGATGGCTGTGAACTTGTGTTTACAGAAGAAAAGTAATCTTTAGATTTTTTGCAAGCAAAAGTGAAAATCTTCGAGAGACACAGGAAATATAAATTGAAACATCAGAGATAATCTTAGCTGTTCTTCATTGCAAACCTGTGTGTGCAAAATGATTTTTCTCCTGTTTTCTCAACCTTCTCAAGCGGCCAGTTTAGCTAGAAAACTTCAATCGGTGCTATTTTGAAAGAGTCCCGGAGAATATTTGTGTATTTTAGAATAGCAAGTCTCCTAATAGGGAATGTTTCATAAGCTTTGAAAAAATTAGTCACGTGTTGCTGTGGCTCAAATATTCTATCATTCATTTTGAGGCCATCAAATTGACACCTTTTTATTTCTGGGCACGCGTAGTACTATAAACAGAGGATAATTCGATTTGACGGATTTTGACGCCAAAATTGGTTATATCTCCCGACAGAGAAAAGACAACACAGCGCACAGTCTTAACAGCGGTTAAAGCTATCTCTAGATATGCCCGAGCAGAAACGGCGACTTTTTGTACAGGCAAGTCGCAGATGATATTAGAGTTTAAAATAATAAATGAAGTTATTTTGAAAAGCTTCATCAAATTTCAGTTTGGTTTGTGCCGTATTCTATGCTAGCTAGCAAAAAAGAATTAGCGTCCCAACAATGGCGATTCTCGTTCTCAGTAGATGTTCCCAAAGCTGTAGGTTATACAATTCATGTTCTAATTTAAGAGTGTTCAATAGTAGAAGAACCTGCAATGCTGACTAACGTCAGCAAAATCAATTCAACATTTAATATTATATCAATCAGCATATCTGCCAGTATTTTTATTTATTATGTCTGTGATCTTGGCGGTGATATTTCGAAGTTTCCTGTACTTGTGGGCACAAAGGTAATACTTTTTTGCTACATCTGCATAGTGTCTGCACAATTTTCAACATTGATTTGGGAGGGGAATTATTTCTTTAAACACTTAGTGTTAAACAATTTTGACCTTGAATTTTTGCATGAACAAACATTTACTAACCAACGGCTTGTTAACGTCTAACTTATGCAAAAGTGACCCGTGACCGTAGATAACCACCTTGAGAATATGAGGATCGTAACTTTGTTGTTAAGCTTATTTCAGTGATAAATTTGTGGTTGCAGGAGCTGTCAATTTGTTTTGCATATTTCAGTTTCAATATGATGCAAGATTTCCATCAGTTACAGTTTGCAATTATAATCCGTTCTTCCAGACCGCCTTCATGTTATCTCCGATAGGAAGATTTTTTGTAAGTCACAACAATGAAATAAGGTCGGATCCTGTTGGTGGATCTCAAAAAATATTCAAGATACTTTGACCGTGCTGCGGGGTTTCTTCCCCCATACCTAGAGATATCCGTTTGCTATTTTTTCGTTGTAGTGGAATTAGACTCAAAGGTTAACAATAATACTTACATTTAGCGTGTAATGCAGATCTTGGTTGCCACTGTCATGAAATTTGGCAGTAAAAGCGTCCTTTAACGGCTTTCACTTGTTTATCTTATATCGCAAAGTAGAATGAACTCTCAATAGATGTCGTTTTGTGTCAGTTTTTCAAGGAATAGTCAGTGGTTTTAGCATTCAAACCTGGCAACCACAAGATCTCCATCAGCAAAAGATTAGGTGAATACTCAAAAGTCTAACACCAATATTTCATATGAAGAAATGTATATACGTTTTAAAATCGTATTCTCGCCTTAAAAATTCACATTACCGTTTGATAAGTCTCTTAATTCATGTCTACTCAACCGTTCAGCAGTAACCTAAAACAGTCTGCACACAATTGATAACAAAGCACAGCTTCATATAGCATAGCTTCCATGGCTCCAAATAGTATGCAGTCTTCATATGCTATTAGTATAGGGTGCACAAAAGAAGCCCTCAGTCTGGGAAAAAGATTCCCGCTCCTTTGCCCGTGTTATGATGCTACCACCGTCCCTCTGCGTTTTCCCCCGGGACTTGGGAACCGGCGTATCCCCATTAATGGTTTTTGGACTTTTTAATTTTTTATGTTTTTGTATTTAGTATGCAAACATTTATATGTACTTCTATACAATATATGCATTTAGCCCTTAAGAGGACTGTTGGAATAAAACAAGCACAGCAATCATATCCAAGAGCACTGCCGTTACCCATCTGCTAATAGTAATGATGTTAGTGCGTCCTTTGTTTGATGGTACTCAATCCGTCCCTCATCTGTATTTGTAAATCCTCTGTTTTCCCCATATTTTGTATTTTTTTAAATTTTATTACTCATCATAATAATTATTTTTATTTAGTTATTTTGTATTCTTTAATACGTTTTCTGAAATCTTTCTCGCTGCAAGGATTTAACTTTTACTCACCCATTTATGTCTCACTAATTGTTTGTTTTTCCGATTCAAAGAAGTTTTACAACAGAGAGCTATTATACATTTCCCGTCCATCCTTCGTAGCCCGAGACCTCGCTTTTGACTTGGTCCAATCGTCCAGTACAAAGAAGGTTTTAGGGCCCTTTTCTATTTTTCCTATTTTTTTTGGTAGTTAAGCAATTACTCAAAGGTTTGGAAGAAGAAGCAGCAAAATACAGAGCCTGTGTCCGTCTAACAGAACTGACACGTCCCCGCCCGTAATTTTGGCTTCGTATAGTTGTAGCAGAATTTGAGCATCTTAGATTTAGCACACCGGTACACAAAGAACCCCACTAACTTAGGCAACCAGTGAACAATTTTGATTTAGCTGATTGTACTTCATATACTGCGTTTCCCAAATTATCGAGTCACCTGAATTTCCATCCATTCTCCTCCCTACTTGCGCTAGATCTTTGACAATAATTTACAATAATTTTATTTGCATTTCTAGATTTGTAATTGTGCAAACCGTAGTAATAATTGATTAAAAGTTTAAACATTTTCAATTAACTACCAAGTCTGGATCTGAATCAACTGCAGATCAATGTTTAGTAACTCCATTTTTCAGCTTCTTGAAACAAACTTTTGGTTTGAATTGATTGCCTGGTGGATCTTAGCAACTTTGAATCCATGCTCTAGATACTACTTAATTAAAGGAGTGGCAAGGAGGATTTTCATTCCAAAAAAGCTCCCAATTAAACTTCTCGGTTGATTCATTAAATTATGCATTTCACAAAACTCATGTGATCGCAATATCTTACTTGCTAATTTCTTCATTTTTGAGTATAGGGGTCATTTCTGCAAAATATTTTTCTTGTATCTACTTTCTTTCTTATATCTACTTCAACTAGTCCGAGGGGCCTAATAGCTTGAATTTGGGTAACCAATTGGGCAAAATTAAGGAACGATCGCTTTTAGGAAGATTAAAGTGTTCTTCTATAAACTGCTGCCTTTCCGGCGAAGTCTTTATCGAACCCTTATTCCCACTTTTCGATAAGATCTAAACCTGCAATTAAATCGAAACCTCCTGTCAAAACCTTTTAGTCTGACTAGTAAATCGTAGGGATCTCCAGTGGTACCTCCGCGGAAAATATGGTTAATTCCTTTCACACAAGTTTTTGAATATCGGACGAAACTTCCGTAGCGATGGCCCAGTTTATCACATTTTGAACATTTTAAAACATTTTGAGTAAATTCATTGAGATTTTTAATGAATAAAGAAGTGGTTTTCATAAATGAATTGAATGAACATAAATTCCTTTCTCACAAGTCTTTGAATGTCGGACGAAATTTCTGTAGCGATGAAATAGTTTGTCACATTTTGAACATTTTTGAACATTTTAAGTACATTTATGGGTCCGGCTGGGTCCGGCTTGTTCAACAGGCTGGAAAAGTGCTCACTCCACCGTTCGATACGTTCGGTAGTGTCTGATATCCTTATGCCGTCTTTGTCCAAAACTGTTTCTGCGACGGGCGTGGACTTGACATCGGACATGTGCTTCACAAGCTGAAACTTTTTTCGGGTGTCGCCAGCAGTAGCCGCACGCTCCCTATCAGCGGCGTTACCGACTCAATAGGCATCCTTGTTAGATCGTACGCTGGCTTTGACGGCTTTTGCGAGATCAGCTGCATGTTGGTGCTGAGAGTTTGCTCTGGCTAGCCGCCCCTGGCATGAAACTTCGATAGCTGCGGCGGAGATCCAATCCTTCTGTTTGTTTCGCACTGTAAACAAAACGTTGGTGGCGGCATACGTTATAGCAGGATTTAGATGGTTCCAGTTTTCCTGAACGGAGTTGTTGTCGGAAACTCTGTTCAGGAAACGGGCGACTTCCTGCTGGAACTCCACACGTATTTCCGGTTCGGTTTCCGTTAGCTTTGAGATGGTTTATCTCTTTGCCTATTCGCTAGCTTCAGCTTCTGCAGTGTCATCGTCATGGTAACCATGGAATGGTCCGTTGGCACATCCAAGGTCCAGTAGCTCCGGCATTGGGTAACTGAGTTGCGCCATCGCTGCTTTATCTAGATGTAGTCAATATGGTTACGACTACAGCCATCTGGGCTAAGTCACGTTTCAAAATGACGTTGATTGTGGCGGAAGAATGTGTTGATGAGTGAAAGATGGAGACTGGAGGATAGATCAAGCAGTTTCTCCTCATTCGCGCAACGCCTGGCGAGAGCATTTGGGCCGACAAGATCTCGAAAGGCGCCACGGTCTACACTGCCAACTTGGTTATTGAAGTCACCAGCGACGACCAGGAAATCGTGAGGTAGGGTATTTTTGACCAGTTCTTAAAGGGCACGATAAAATAAATTTACGTCTTCATCTGTTGCCTGGTTTGTTTGCGCATAGCCGGTATAACCGTCCAGTTGGTAAATCTTTCTTTCGACCAAAATCTGGCCTACCGCTGACTTACAGGTTCCCATTTCAAAACAGAGCGCGCAACTCGTTTGCTTATAGCAATGGCAACTCCGTGTCTTCTAGGAGGAAGGCCAGCCGTGGGACCGCTGTGGAATAGCTGTATAGTATCGTCACAGCCTGGAATCTTGGTGTCAGATGTTCTTTCACCCGGGATTCTAGATTCAGACAGGCAGCGGATGTCGATTTTACGCTTCTGAATGGTATGTGCCAGCACTGGCTTTGCTGGTCAGTCTGCATTAAAGATCGGTCATTTAGAGCTCCAATAGTGATTGGCGACGAAGAGGGCTGTCGGTATACTGGTGGCGGCGAGTTGCTGTTGGTTCCGTTTTGGATAACATTCCCTGATCTGAGGGTGAAACCCTACCATTCAATCGTAGTCTGGTTGGTCAAACTGTCCATCCAAGATTTCCGGTTGGGATATCGCAAGAGCTCGCCAGACCCAAGGGGGCGGCATAGTGGCACCTCAGGGCATGTCCACGCACCGGGGGCCGAAAGTGACGCACCTTAAAGGGGCCGAACTCCTTCCCGCCCCGCATAGCTCTTATCAGCTGAACTGCTTTCATCTCTGGGTGCCCTTTAGAACGGGTTGGACCCACTATGCAGGACTGCTGTCAGCAGGGGTGGCAAACGGCAAGGTGCATAATTCCCCTTTCGACAAAGGCCTAGCCGCCCCAACGGTCTGATGGAGACGTCAGTTAATTACACATGCTGCAGCATCGAGAGACAATGGTGTAGCATATTAGTTTAGGTCCAGGCCTCCCAAAAATAACTTATCCACACGCTGCACGATACAGGAGAGCATAAAAGCTCTTTATGGCGTGCGCTCACCTATATATACGCACGCAGTTAGCACAGGAAAACAGAGAGTGAGTTGTATAAATGTGATTATATGAAAGCCCATGAAAATATACAGATCAGCATGTGAATATACTAACTTTACTACATAGGCAGCAAGTTTGCCGATCGCCACATGAATACATAAGTTTTCAAGCAGTGTCTATGCTTTTCTAATATTTAGTGATAGAGGTTATTTGTAGCAAGAGTGCATAATTAAAAGTGTGAGGTGCGTCATACTCTTAATAGTTATAAGCTACATCACACAAGCGTTGCGGGCAAAATTTTGAAGTGAAGGTACTCAGTTTTGGTGGTCAGGTGTAACTGTGCAGATGATATCTACTAGCTGATAACAAAGAGTATTCGTTTTTAATCAATGTTTTGATTGGCTAAAAAATTGATTCGTGGTTTAGTCTGGCAAGAAGGTGAACGGAAAGACAGCTGTAGAGCGTTGGCAGTTAGTTCTGGTCAAAGCGGTTTCATGTTGAAATGTTTAATGGATGAAATTGAGCACTGCAATTGAACAGTTCACATTTAATGAAACGTAACCTTCAACAATAAATAGTAGGCTAAATGTCGTTCTTTGATTTCTTTGTTATGCCGTTTAAGCTATTGCTAGTCGCTGATCGAAAATTCTTATCATGGAAATGGCCGAAAAGGTTCCTCGGCTTCCGTTCCCTAGAACACACAAATAAATTCGCATTGACAGCTCTTAGCATTTCAAACTTATACGTTAAATTTTTCTTAATCTGTCTAGTATAATTTGCTTTCGTCTACTTTTTATGCTTGTGTATTGTCCGTCCATTACAAATCTGCGCAAGATCCTAATAGTATTTTTGAGGAAACGAAACTTTAAAACGTCCTCATAGTTAACACTTACCTTCCTGCAATAAACACAGCGGAATATCCCTTGGCAGTTCTTATAATTTCGGTGCCCCGGATTTCTACAGTAGCCGCACTTGAGGTCTAGGGCACGGCAATGCGTTGCGGCAAAAACTCGGCGCCTCCAAGCTTTCGCAGAGCGCTTTGTCCCGTTCGCACGGATTTGTGCACTCATGGTCATACTGGTGCTCAGACACATGCAGTGCCGAAGCCGTTTCATGTTGCTTCAAAGGTGGTAGCCAGAACATGGCCTTTGATATCGGCGAGCTGCCTAAAATGATAGACGAAAATCAATAATTTTGAACAGAAGAAGAGAACTATTCTGATCCATCCAAATTCAACCTGTGCCAGTCGGTAGCCCATAATTCATGATACAGTTTAAAGTGCTGTAATACACAGAATTCCAACATATTTACACTAGCGTCATTTAAGAAGTATTAAAAGACAAAATAACATCAACCTAGGTGTTACACTCATTTCTGCCTGGTCCTTCTTTTCTATGTCTAAGTTTTTGAATTAGTTCGGTCCAGTTTCAATATCTTTGTGATTTCCTACTGACGGATTCTTCAATTCCTCCGTTCAGGCTTCATTCAAGCTTGTTGCTGCTACTGATACTCACATCCACAATTACAGACCAGTATTTTAAATTTCTTTGGAATCATCCTAATCTAAAACACATAATACTGGTAAAACAAATCAAACTTCAAACAAACAGGTTAAAAGTAAAACTGAAACAAATAAATAAAGAGTTTGTAAGTCAATAAAAAGTTGACTTGAATGCCTATTACCTTCTTACACTTTTCAGGGTTTAGTGTTTCTATGTTTACTGCTCATGCATAGCCCTGAGATAGGGTTACAGCTCGAATCCTTACGTTTTCACACTTACACTGGTTATGTCCAACATTCGAAGTGTGTGACAGGGTTACCGTTATGGTTGTCTAGTATGGACAGTCTGCTGACACCCACTATTATAGCATAGTATCAAAATGTTTAAATCGCATTCTGCAAGTGCGCAAGATAGCTCAGCCAAAGTGACCATTCAGTATAGTGCAGACTATTTTAATTGCTATGTTGTTAAAACCAGCATTTTGTGGAACAAAACACTTTTCATTGTGCTCATGGCTGTAAAGTTCTTGGCTGGACATGACAATATTCTAAGTTAAAATTCTAAATAAAGTTTAACTTAACTATTAGTGGAACGAGTGCACCATCACATAGCAGATTACGTCCAACTCAGTCAAACAGTTGAGAATAATTAAATTAGGATCGGATCATTTTCTTGATGTAGTTGAGGATAATTGTGTGTGTTGGTAAGAGATCACAGTGACCACATTTAGGCTTCATTCTTTTTCAAAGACATTTGAAGCCAGAAACCGAACTACCAACTGTAACGACTTTGAGTTTTAGACATGTCTTCTTTTTCAATATTATCCTAAACTTATATACATCTGACGAAGTAGCTAGTAAATTTAATAGAGAAGTTTGTGTTGATTTACCTTGAGCATATTTTAAGTTAAGTAATCCAAATAAGTTTACATACTTTGTTAACTGGTCAGGAAATGCGACGCACTCTGAAAAACTGGCCACTTATTAGGTTGAGAGCAACCGGTAAAGTTGTTGCAGCATTAGCAGTGATTTGTTTTTCTCACCATTAAGTTGAAAAATTGGCAAGTGCCCAGACAATCAAGTGTTAGGAAAATGAATCATTCTTCTAACTTGACAAATAACCTGTCTAAATTGATGGAAATATAGTCACAATCTGTGAAACTGCCTCTCAGTTTTGTTTAATTATTTAAAACATACCCAGACTTGTCTAATGATATATAAATAATTAACTAAGTATTAGTTGGATCGTTAACAGTCGGTATTATACTACAGTTGTGAAGCAATGAAAACGTATCAGGCTGCGACTATAGTGCTAGTCATATAATTAACCAAAGCAATCACTGGTATTTCCTGAGAATTTCTCTATTTCAAGCTTCCATGCGCCTGTGTGGTCTCAGCCCCGACTAAAAGCAGGAAAGACTACATTCGTGTGAAAGCTAGTTACATACGCACATAGACTAATAAAGTTATTACCTCCCCTCAAAAGGTATTTGGTGCTTCACAGAGTGGTAGCCAACATACGAAAAAATTAGTGTACAGTTTGTTAATGAGTTACCAAACTTGGAACAACTAAAAGGCACACGGAACAAATTTTAGTAATCCTTGATAATCTCAAGGATGAAGTAACGAAGGACTCTAATCTGATTTAACAGTTCACCCGAGGATGCCGTTATTGGCCTTGTAGTGTCATTCACATCAGTATTCACATAGTTCAGCACTAAGATTCAGTAGATTCAAAGCTGAAAAGGTACCGGCAGACTAATTACAGCAGACCGTTTCTTGAAGTAGCATCCTAATAAGTTAAGTGTTCGAACAACCGAACCCACCGAAGCGGCTCTCCCTGTCACTGTTTGCGCTCTTCCCATAACTCTCCAAACCAAAGAAAAAAACCTCACTAACTTTGCACAATCCATTCCAAACTTTAACGTTTAACTCAGAACCTGGTTCTAGAAGTTTTGACCTAATTCACGTCACTTTAACATAACCTACTCCATTATTGTCGCCTGCTATAGGTCAGGAATTGTTCGTTGAGGCTGTAAGGAAAAGCAACGTTTCAAGAGAGTTCTTCCGTAAGAGCCACACTGGGAAGCGTAAAAGGAACCCCGTCCAGTACTGATGCGGTTGAGCGAACATGAAAAATAATCCAGAGACTCCAGTTCGGAACGGGAGAATGAAACAAAACCAAACTTCTACAAAAGCTTACAAAAGCTACAAAACGTAAACGAAGCGAAACATCTGAATTTCAGTATTAAAACACTAGCAACATTAAAATGGAAGATCTTCCAAGTGCCAACCATACTGTATTACAAAACCCTAGTCAACCCACTGCGTTTTCTGGGATTAACACCTTGGCAAAAGCAGCATAGGTTCTAGTGAACACAACTCATTATAACTGGACTTAGTCCAGTGATTCGTTGTTGGTATTGAGTGAATGTATACAATACTACTATTGAAGCTCACCGCGGTAATTCGTAGTTCCCAGTGCAGCTCACTGCGGCAAGCTGTAGCCACTTTAACGTGGCTGAATAAACTTAAATTGCCTTTCAAGACTCTTACGATTGACATTAAACTGTACGTTTTGTTTTGCACAGTTTTGTAGTTGAATCTATTTTGAACTGTTCTGTTTAAACGTTTCTGAGTATCATATGTAATGGTGATCGCTACGACTTCTGGTGTGAATAAATTGTCGGTGTTCACTGTTGGATCGGTGCATGCAACACGGGGCTTGCAATAGGTGTGTACACTTGGCACTCCCACAAAATGAGTCAATGCCAAAACCGATTGGGAAAAGGTTGCTAGGTAGCACAGTGATTGAGTCAAACATTATTAGGATTGAAGAGGGGATTGAATGTCATTATTAGGATTAGGATTAGTTGGCTTTCGTTTGTTAGTAAAAGACATTTAATTATGGGAGTGCTAAATCTCACTTATCACTCCCATGATTGATCCATGATTTAAAAATTTGCGAATAAGTTAAACATAAGCTCTGCTAATTGAGACACCAATTTATTTGCTATTGTTTACTTCCCTTCACAAACAATTTCACTCAGAAATTTCAAAATTGCCGTTTACTGGTTACCGGTCAATGCAAGGAAAAGATAGCTACGTCAAGGCTTACCAAGTGTCAATTCGAATTGTAACAAGAATGAAGCCGATTAAATTAATTTACTATTAATGAAATGGGGAATGCTGTGAATACGAGTTGATGTTTGTAAAGACGCAGTCTTTTTATACTAAATTGTACTAATTAAGCGTTTTCCAAGCGATTTTGCAGAAAAAGTTTTACACTCTGGTACAATTTGGGGGGAAGCGTGACCTGACAGTAGGTCTAGATGTAACGAAGATTTGGGTGGGGGTCCCCCTCCAACTTTTTTTGGGAGGGCCCCCCTGCGGAGACACCCCCTCCCCACGGACACCCCGACCCTCCCCCGAAAAGGTTTCTATTTTTATGCCAAAAATCGCATTTTCAGCCTTTTCTAATGCCAATAAACATTTAATCATGAAGTAATTTTGACATTAGACATTGTTTTTAAACTCGAAAACTTGATTGCCAACATGTTTCCAAGTCCGAAATAAGGTCAATAATGAGTCAGAAAGTCTATAATACAGTTAGAAACATAGGTTAACACGGGGGGGGGGTAAGGAGGGGACCAAGCCCCGTCCCCCCAACCCGGACAAGGTACAAGCCCTATCGCCACCAGGGGCATGGGGTAAGGAAAAATTGGGCAAGGGGTAAGCACCAAAATTCCAAAAAATTTCCTATTTTTTCAAAAAAACCGATCAAAATTTTGAAATTTTTCAAAAATAGGCAATTTTCTTCAATTTCTTTAAAAATTTTGAGTTCATACTATTAGCGTTAATTTATGCTTATTGTACAAGCCCCCCTCGAAAATTTCGGTTCAAGGTACAAGCCCCCCCAGAATTTTCTTGGGACAAGGGCTTCAGGATCCGATCCTATGTTAGTGTATGGTTAGAAACGTGTATTTCTCGCAATAATAAACACTTTAAGCCAAAAATTTGGACATTTTAGAAAATTTTGCAAATTTACCCTAAAAATACCCAATTTTTGGCCGTTTTTTGCGCCGTCGGCGCGACTACCTCCCCCCACCTCCAGTTGGTGGGGGGATTGAGAAAATGGCTGGCGGAGGACTAGCCCCCCCCACCTTGCACCTATGGGCGAGACACAAAATTTGAAAATCTTGGCGTCTCTGAAATTTGTCGATTAGATGGGGCGGTTCAACACCATAGGTATAAGGAAAAGAAATACCAAAAGAAATGTCCATTAAAACCTATATGCTCTCCCAAGATATTTGTACATATACTTCGTCCACTTTCCAGGATCACTCGAAATTCAAGCATTTCCCTGAAATATACGTTTTTTTCTTAAACATTAAGATATATTTATATTATTCTAGGAAACTGTGGTTTATAGTGCGGAAAAGGATTCGATTTTCTTAAAATTTCAGTTCTTTTCCACATCAGAACTCAGTTCCTCTGTTCAATTCTGGAATTTTACTATACATGACAAGCTTATTCACAGTGCGTATACTAGAATTTCGGCATCATCGTTCCTTGGGTAAGTGTAAATATTATATGCTCCTACTTCACACCAGCTCCTACTTCACCCGTCTTTCTACTTTAACGCCGTCCCTCTGCGTTCTTCCCCCGGGGCTTGGGACCCGGCGTCTGCCCATTACCGGACACCTACGTACCTACCTAACCTATTTCCTACACTACTAGTCCGGCCTAATCTAATGTTTTTGGTATTTTCATCGTTTTAATTTTTTTACTACAACTTACACACAAACTATATGCAACAAATATGTACTGGTAGCCCTAAAGAGGACTGTTGGGATAAGAGGGACAGAGGTGGAGGCGAAGCTAGGTTCCCAGGGTTTGTGCAAGACTGTCAGTAATTTGAATTTGTTTCTGGTCTACCATCCGGAGGTCTACCAAATCGGGTCCTTCTAAAACTCCCAGAAATGGAAATCCAAAATCCTCTCTACAATTAAATGTAGCCGATCTCCCGTCCTCAATTGCTG